>VUQH01042024.1:0-15842 GCA_015106775.1 Etroplus canarensis | reverse complement strand
TCATCAGAGAGATGACTGCGGACGGTAGTCTGTGGAGACGGTGGCACTGACAAAAAGACAGGAGGTGGAGCTGGAGGTGGCAGAACTGAAGATGTTGAGATTTTCCCTGGGAGTGACTAGGATGGACAGGATTAGGAATGAGTACATCAGAGGGACAGCTCATGTTGAGAAGTTTGGAGACAAAGTCAGAGAGGCAAGGCTGAGATGGTTTGGACATGTTCAGAGAAGGGATAGTGGATAGTGGACAAAGGATGCTGAGGATGGAGCTGCCAGGCAGGAGGAGAAGAGGAAGACCACAGAGAAGATTCATGGATGTAGTGAAGGAGGACATGAAGAGGGTTGGTGTGAGGGAAGAGGATTCAAGGGATAGGGTGAGATGGAGGCAGATGATCCGCTGTGGCGACCCCTAACGGGAGCAGCCGAAAGAAGAAGAAGAAGTCTGTGCTTAGTGCCCCACCTGGCGGGCAGTTTGGGTAACCAGAATTTCAGTAGAAGAAAGGCAATATAGGGTGATCTGACCATGAAGCCAGATTTGTGCTCATCCAGGTAACCTCAGGGTCAGCTCCGGGTTTCAGTACAACGATAGCGGTTCACTTTTTACCAGGGTACACCACAGGGGTAACTTGTGCTGCAGACCGAACCTGCTAAGTTAAGTTCCAGATAAGAGATAAACAGGTATGAAATCACTGCCTACTGATCAATCAGTACTCAAGAAAATGGCATCACTGATCCTGGAAGATCACTCATACCTCTGTGCACATATAGTATGAGGGTCTATAGTTCTCTTAATAGTGTCAAACATCATTGAGCATCAGTAATAAATACAAATTCTTAGGGAAGCTTGATCAATTTTAGTCCTGTTGACCGCAAACAATTTTACATCAATTTTATTGTTCTACAAGCCTTAATTCCTGTAGTCTACAGGAAGGAAAACCTCTAATGAAAAACCCGTCAACAATACACCTCGCCAGCACGTCAATGGTAGGTCATATCCCACTATGACAAAGCTGGAAGTCTGAAGTGGAGGGCTACATCCTGCAGTGGATGGAGACAGCCTAACTAACTATAAGCCTTAATATGATCCTAAAACAGGTGCTTATTTGTATTTTTCTGATTGTGGTTTAAATCAAATTTTCATATAGATGACATCTACAGCTGGATGTAGCTGTTATGTTTGTTCTGTATTTGGTCTCAGATCATTAAACAGCACAAGGCTGCAGCTGAAAGGATAAAAGCTGAACCGATTCTCCTGTGTCTTAATGACAGAACTGTCATACTCTTACTCACACAATCAGCTTTTTTTGCCAACTTTCTTCACTGGCTTCAGTAGGTTGAACTTTATTAATATAGTAAATCTCCTGCAGCGCTTTTTAATCACTCACACATTCACAAAGCTCTTTTAATACTATATACAACTGTACATCATTTTACCTGTTGCAGACACTCGTACTTTTGATTTATCTGCAGTATCAGTGTTGATTTCAGCCTGTCTGTGTTTAACCACGTCATATTTTTCTAATATTATAGTTTCATCTTTTATAAAAATAAAATCAGCCACGCTCTTCTACCAATAGAATTACCTATGCTTCTGATTGGTTAAATGCCACCCCTTTCATGTGAACACCATCTTAGCTGGACTGATAAACCCTGAGTTGACTTATCAAGTTCATAACTGCCATCATGTGACCGCTTATCCTGATCATTAGGTTAAGTGAACTCGGATAACAGAAAGATATCCTGGGTATGTTGAGCTTGCTTCATACTACAGGACTCAGATGTCCTTCTTTATGTGAGACTGCACAGCATTTTTATCCCTTGTCCCCCCTGTACTACATATTGAAACAATGTCCCACATTTTGACACATCTGGTTTTCAGATGTCAAGCCTGTAAGAGACATTTTTCCAAAATCTTGCTGTTATTGAATGACTGTGAAGAAAGGTTGTCATCATGGGTCTCCTGCTGGTTTACATGTCACAAATTGCGAGTCACTACAAAGTCACAAGCTCTGCCAGTTTTCATGGATTGTGAGGAAAACTACCACAAATAAAAAGAAGTACACTTACGATAACAGGGTGAAAATTGGGTTTTTGCCATGCTGTTGTCAGTTCATTTGTGAGTCTCATAGGAAACCTGTGGCTCAAAAAGACGTTGGATACTTCTCAGCTAAGACCCAAATGATTACCAGACTAAACAATTACTGAAATAACAACAGCTCTAATTGTTTCTAGGATAAAGTAGACTGTACAAGAAAGAAGGAACAGTAAACTTGGGGTCTTATTTATGCTCATTATATTTACTTAGTGAGGGGAAAATAAAATGCCCTTCAAATGCTTCTCAGAATTAGTAACATCCCACCTTTAGTTTGTTGGGATCTGGTCACCCTAAGGGCAAATCATGAAAAAATGTGGGGGGGGAAGTGTGCAAACCCATTTAAAAAAATTTTCTTTTAAATTACATCTTGTGAAACATTTTGCAAATTAGCTCAGCCCAAAAATTCTGTGGCGCGAGACACTGGTTCATACTGCATATTTGTCCCTGTAAAAACTAAAAATAAACATAAACTTATACCACAGGTTTTATTATCTACACTATGTGGGCAAAAGTATTTGGCCACACCTCTTAATCACTAAATTCAGATGTCTTATTCAGTCCCATTGCCACACCTGTATAAAATCAAGCACATAGCCATGCAGTCTGCCTTTACAAACATTTGTGAAAGAAGGGGTTCTAAAGTTCTCACTGAATTCAATGAAGCCATTAGAAGATTGTGAGCATGATTTACTGAATCACAGAATTTGAATAAATAGATTAATTGGCACATAATTATTGCGTTACAAAGAACCGTAAATAAATAACTTGGCAATTAGACTCTGATGCAGTAACATGGCAGAGAGGAGTCCAGCAATGGTAGGAAGTGGATAGTACTCCCTGGAGTCTAGATGCTGGTGGTGGAGATGGAGATGAGCCTAAGAAGATTTGGAAGAGGATCTGGGTGACCAGATGGAGATGGAGAGGGGGCGGGTCGCACAAACGAATCTGCAAAACAGAATGACAGAAGAGCGCTAAGTTTTAAACCATTCAGAACAGAAGCTGATTGGCTTGTAGATCGTGGGCAAGAAAGCGATTAGGTCAGAGTGGTGACAACAGTGCTGGAAAGTGGCAGCGATGAAAGGAATAGACACACAACCTGGACACCCATGAATGAAGGTACATGTGTGAATACAGATCTTCCTTACTGAACTTGTGCCTTAGCTTCACTGAAGTGTGGTATTGTAACAGGATGCCACTATTGCAACAAGTCAGTCTGTGAAATTTCTTCCCTCTCTAGATATTACACGATGAGCTGTGAGTGGTATTGCAAAGTGGAAGCATTTAGAAACCACAACACATGGTCTGGGGTTGTTGAGTGCTGAGGTGCATACCGTGTAAAAATCTCCAACGCTCTGCTGGCTCAATAACTGCCAAGTTCCAATCCTCCTCTAGCATTAAAACTGTGCACTGGGAGCTTCATGCAAGACTTAACATCAAGCAAAATCACAAGCATCAGACCACTGGAAATGTGTTTTGTGGAGTGGAAATTCACACTTCTTTTGGCCGTCTGACTTGGTGAATGCCAGGAGTCTAAATGCAATGTGCCAAAGAGGTGGGATATTATTATATGGTTGGCCCGTGTCCCTTAGTTCAAGTGATTTAAATCTTAATGTTTCAGCTTACCAAGACATTTTGGACAATTCTATGTGCCCAACTTTGTGGGAACAGTTTGGGGAAGGCCCTTTTCTGTTCCAGCATAACTGTGCCCCAGTGCACAAAGCAAGGTTTATAAAGATATAATTGGATGAGTTTGGTGTGTAAGAACCTGACTGGCCTGCATAGAGCCCTGACCTCAACCCCACTGAACAATTCTGTAGTGAAGAGAGACAGAGCAAGGTCCTCTTGTCCAACATCAGTGTCTGACCTCACTGCTCTTCTGAATTAATGGGCAAAAATTCCTACAGACCCCAAAGCTACCAAGGTGTGTTATAGAAGCTCTTATAGTTGCAACGGGGGGAGCAACTCCATATTGTCTATGGATTTATAATGGCACATCATAGAATGGCACATCATAAAAGCCCCTGTAAGCGTAACGTGTAGGTGACCCAATACTTTTGTCCATATCCCCTATGATTCTTTCAGTATACCACTTAGGTCACAAACTCAATAACAAAACATTCACTAAAATTTCATACAATCGTCTTTTATTTCATATCGAGATAAAGAAAAGAAAACCAACAGAAGTCTGTGCAACTCTCACAGTACAGAGAAAGAAAGACATTTTCTTAGTGTGAACAAGATCTGCTGGAGCAAAAGTAGAGACAGGAAAGGAAAAATGAAAGTAGTGAAAAGCAAAATAAAAACGTTTTGAGTTACCAACTGATAACAGAATGAACACAGCAGTCTCATCTTTCTTTCTTAAGACAACAAAACAGTTTTAATCCACAAATTCTAAAGGCTGGTAATCTACCAATGTCACATTTAACCCAGATTAATGACATTTTTTTAAATTCTACATTGCCTCTCAAAGTGCCCGCAGGATTTGACAAACTTACACGGCAGACCTGTACTTTTTAAGGGATAATCCAGCTGTATCAAGTACTAGTGAATATATTTCATGCTGATGTTGGCATGTTACTATTCTCTTCACTTTGGCACCAGCAGCTGTACAAAAAATGAATCTTAAGGAAAAGTTCTAAAATTAGTACGTCTGTTTTCTTAAAATTTAACTCAGAGGCTACAACAATGCTGCTTCAATGTAACAACATATAAAGCACTCCAATTATTTATTTTCTATCTTGTGCAAATCATTTATATCATCTTTTAATTGTCACTAATACAAAATAAATACTTCAATTCAAAAGTCACTTTTATCCAATTTAGGGAAATTGAAAAATTCCAACATTAAGGTATAGAACTGGACTTTCAACTGAGAAATGACCACCAGCTACATACATGTAAATATGGGCTGTCTTCTCTATTTAGCCACTTTCATGAGAAACCAACCAAGGAGAATACAATGTTTGGTTTAAACAGATTTTTAAAATGTCAGCATAAATAAGTTTAAGACGTGATATTTGTGTACAGGAAAAAAAAAACTTCCAAATACTGAAACTGAATTATGTGTAGCCAAACTGCAATGCATTTCAGTAGTGCCAAAAATGGTCGAGCCACTGTAGACTGCTTGTGGACAGCACTGACACCATTTATTATGTTTGCCTGCAGTTTTTCTGGCTTGTTTAACCCAACTCTTCACAGGCACTACTCACAAAGACAGTACATGACTGCATTCCTATTCTTCTCTTTAATGACATTAAAAGTCCGAAAAATGTGAATAAAGAAAAAAAAAAATCATGGGGAATGGGACTGGAGGTGGAGGTTTGGTTGAATGTCAGACTGTCGAGACTTGGTCTGAAACCTCAGACTGCTAGCTACAATGCTCCAAGGCCTTTACACTATTAACATGGCACAACTTCATCACATCACATAATTTCACAGTTATCTGCAGGCAACCGCGTTAGAATGTTTTGCTGCATTGCTAATTTTGTGGTGCAAGCTGAGTTGGGCAGCCAGCTAAGCTAAACACATACAATTTGACTGCTATTTCACTATTTCCAGAGCAACTTACATGTAGAAGGTATGTAAATGACACCATAAGACTGTAAACTGCACTGTAACTGTATGTAATTATGTACAAAGTTGTTTTTGACTATTTTTTCCCATTGCTACTGTGTGGATAATTTTGAAGGCAGAATGCAGTGTGAGGTATCAGATGTCAGACTGCAGCTTAACCTGCTTCACTTTGAAGATGAGGTCCTGTGTCCATTCATTCATATAAATAGTAGCATTCATATTTACTTCAGGAGGGCCCAAATCATCCAAGGTAAACACATGCTTGCTGAAATACGAAGACAGTGAAATGAGCAGATAAAATAAGGAAAAACAGGATAGAACATACAGAATTTCATCACTCTAATATGGCTTATCACCTCCCATTCAGAACACATTTCATTCCATCAGGTAAAAAGCAACCGTTTCAATTTATCATGTGTGCAGACTACAGGCTATTTTTGCCATTCATTCAAAAGCAAAGAGACCGATTCTGCTCGATACTTCAATATAAAAACTGTGAAATTCAAATCCATACACTGAGTTGAATGTTCTCTCATAATTTCACAGAGAAAGCTCCAAATATGTTAGGGTTCAGTCTCTCTGAGACATGAGTAAACATTTTAAATTTGTATTTAGGGAGAATTTGATTAAGTTGATAGGTCCTCAGGTTTCTGTGGACCTTTTTGGAACAAATCACATTTCAGTAGTTGATAAAAGGGCATAAAAAATCTCCATTTTAACAGCATTGCTGTTGAATATAAAACATACATTATAAAACGCAATTACACATGTAACAGTATAATCACTTTTGTGTAGCTCCCAAATATTATACCCACAGTTTATAAAGCCTCTCCAATATTTTGCAAACCTCTTTAGGAAACTTGTAGAGGTAATGACTAATGTTTTAAATAGCAGCGAGCGCCAATCAGCATTTAGTCTTACAGATATTTTAAAAAATAAAGGCCACCAACACAGACACTTAGCTGTCAGATCAGGAACGTTAAACTGAAACTTAATCTACCAGGTCTTTTTTCACTGAAAGACTTTAAGATTGAAGTGGTTTCTCACTATTGAAGGAGGCTGTGAATATCACCTCATGCACTTTTACACTTCTAACAAATATTTAAAGTGATAAAGTGCAAGGTTCACCTTTTAAATTAGTTTCTCATTGAGGTTGAAATCTTGTAATTACAAGTTCAAGAATATTGTTCCAGTTTGTCATCACTGTGATCACAACGCCACAAATAATTTATTGGCTTCAGAAGGGTTAATCAAAAAGGAAAAGTGGGCAACTGGCAATTTAATGATTTGACTGTTACCACAACAGCTACAGCCATGACTATCAACAAAATAAACAAATTGGTGACCTTTAGGGCTGAATGAAGCTCATGTTTATCTAAATGAAATAATTTAGCTGTCCATCAACCACCCTAGAAAACTATCCACCACGAGCCGTGCCTGGCACTGTGATTTTAGAAATGATAACAGGACAAGCCCAAAGGACGTGACTGGGAAACCTGTGCCATGCTGACTACTAATCAGTGCAGTGGTCCTCTGTTTATGGAGTCATTTATCCTCATGGGTCGGTGTCCATTATCAGAGTTAGAAGGAGTGCAAATAATAATTTCTAAATCTGTCACCCATAAATCAATGTGACATTTTTTAAATACCTGCACATTCTGTAAATACTCACCAAGACTATTCTTTAATCTTCTTTTTCACGTTCTGTAACGCTGCAAACAACTAACAGAACCACAGACAATGACCATGCCCCTCCATTTATGCAACCAGATTATGGAACAGGTATTGCTCGCATATTTTCACACTATTTCAGATTCTAGAATGTCTAAGTGTAAACAGGATGATGGTCAGGATTTGGAAAGAAATAAAATCAACTTATAAAACAAGAAAATCATCCACACGTCTGTACGAGTTTAACACCATCAACATGTCTTGTTAGCCCATGGAAACCAAGTATTTGTACTGTTGATTTCATTTAGTGACTGAAGAGACCATAAAGGAAAAGAAAACCCACACTCTTTCCACTGTATGATAAAATAGGTATTGGAAAGAAAAAAAATGGGTATGTGGTTTATTTCTCTGCCTGTGTCTCCAGGTGGCAAATTAATCCGGAAATTTTTTTTCACCTGGCACTTCTTCATATCTTGAAGTTTGGTATCATAGTTCATCAGCAGGACAGACCTGCAGCAGCTTCCCTCCTGTAGTCCAACAGTTGGTGCTGAGTAACATGCTTTTCATTCTTCCTCTGTTACACATCTGGTTCTTTATTTGGAACCACTGAACCAAAAGCTAAAGCCAATTGCAGCCATTTCTTAGCGCTTATTGAACTGGTGCGCCATAGTCTTTCATCAAGACTGAAGAATTCAGCTTCTGTCTCTGTCATTGACGGCTTTCTTGTGACAGGCAATAACAGAGTGAATATGGCTGCTCCGAAAAACTTACAAAAAGAATATTGTACACCCACTTTGTTATTTATTCAGAAAGCAAAAGAAAGAGACACATGAAGCAGTGAAGAGTTCTCTGCAAGCTGGGATTGAGTCCAGACAACAAGAATTTTTCTGACTTTCAGTTGTATGGAGGAAGGAAGCGAAGAATTTAGTGTTCAGTTTGCCCAACTACACTGAGCATTTACAACCAACATGTCTGAACTGAAAGCACTGTACAGTCTTTTGAGCTTCACGATGATGTTGACAGTTTGTGAGCGCACGGTTGTTTCTATGAACTGGTCAAAGATGTGTGTGTGTATGTGCGTGCGTATGTGTGTGTATGTGTACGCCTAATCACTGTCACTGAATACATCTGTATACTAGTCAGGAACTCTGAATACACTAGTATACTTGCCAGCGACCTCAAACAGAGCGTGCGTATCTGTACACTTGGATTCTGTTTGCTATGATCTAGAAGGTGCATCCTCAAAGCTGATAATGCTGGACTCTGGGTGTTGCACTCCGCCTGAGGATGGTGCTCCACCGCTCTGTGACATCGAGGATGAGGAGGTGGAGGTGCTGATGGCTGCCCCTGCTGCTCTAGGTGTGGAGGAGGAGGGGTCACGCCCACCTGTGAGGAGTGGTTGCGTGTCGGTTCTGACTTCGTCCTCATCGTCATCCTCCTCATCGTCCATGCTGGGCCAAGCAGACTGATCCTCTACACGTTTTAGACGCTCGTTTAGAGCTTTCAGCGCCAGTTGTCTATAAGGAAGAGACGAAGAAAAATGTTCTTCATTAGCACCAAGGGAGGCAAGGGGGGCCTGCTTTAGTCACTTCAGTGCTGTAATACCATTAGCATAAAATAATCTAAATACTTAACACAAGGCGAGTAATGTGTTTCTATGGATTTCTTGTAGAAACAAGAAATGTTATGCATAAATGAAGAGCAGCCCTATTAAGAGATGAAATTACTACTTTAACTATTAAATCTCACATTCATCTTTAATCATTTGCATTAAATCCTGTAGAAAAACATCTGTCTGGATGTGATTAAGATCTCCGTTTATACTAATAATCAAGAAGTATTGGCATTTATTTATCAAATAAATTATCCCAATTTTGTTGTTGCTGTTCATGTTAGTTTTGTTTTTGAGAATAATGAAATTTATCATTTGTTGATTAAATCTCAATTATACTTGAATGCTCCCAGTGACTTTGTACAACACTCATCTTCAGTTCAAAAACTAATCAAAATCAATTTTTTCTACAAAATCCTGAATGTCATTCATGACTGGCATACATCTTACTGGAAGAAGGCATCACAAAAGCAGAAAAGAAGCTTAGTTCCTTGATGAAAAATGTATTCAAACCATTATGATGTCAATACATTTTTAGCCTTTTTCAGTGATGTGGAAGCTTCCACTTGTTGAATATAATGTGGATGAAAGCTGGAAAAGAAAAGGCCATCTTTTAATGTTTTCTGATGCATTTCAAATAACACCTATTAAACATTTTTCAATGACACCCCAACAAAATGTTAACTTCTCAACCATTAGTGTTTGTGTATCACTATGACAGCAAGCAAGTGTGTAATTCAATCAGTGAAATGGGAGGAAAAATGGATCTCTGACACCTGGAAAGAGGTTGTTAGTGAAAGAACAGTTTAAAATTATGACTAAACATGTCTAGTTTAAAATTTGTATGCTTTGAGGTTTTCAAATGGGTGTGCTCACAAGAAGATCTTATTTAACTCTTGATACATACACATATTGGCAACCAGTGATTTAGAATCTTTACTGATGACCAATATTTAAATTCAAAGAAAATATTTAAATTTTTTAAAAAAAATGAAATGAATGGACACTGAAATGCCCATTTTCTCAGCTGCTGATTAAAAATGTGTGTTGGTACTGTAAAGCTTCTGAAACGTGTCAAGAATCCAATAAAACAACAATACCTTGGCTTCAAGTATCTGCTGGTACTGAGCACTGATCTGATAATGGTGTTAATGTAATAAGCTGTATAACTCACTCTGAGGAAGAGGCTGGGAATCATCCTTCGATGCATAAGACAACATCAGAGTCAACTTAAACACTGCTCTCCTAACTTTGTAAAACAAAATGTAACACGGAAATACATCTCACAATATAAATTCACAGAATTGGAATTTATTAGTTAAATATTACAGTTTAATGAGGCCAAAATAATTGTAATGATTTGTTTTTTTCTCATTTTATTTCAACTTAGTTTGGGAGTCAGTAGGCTCCTGCATACTGTGCTGGATTCTCCCCCCTCTCAGACACAATGTGGAGTTGAGCTGATAAGAGACAGCTGAAGTAAAATAATATTTAGTTGATTACAACATGTTATGATATCCGAAGTGCGAATAAAGCCTCCCAACAATGCATTACAATGAATACAAGAGAGAAACTAGAGAGACAGAAGCTGAAAGGGAAAGCACTGACAGAGCTTTTTCACTTGTGTCAACTCACTTTTACCAATTTTGCAGTTAAGTCAAAATTTATTGCGAACACAAAAACTACTGCTGACCCTTTACTGTCAGTTTTATACATGCTATATTAGCTCTCCCACTAGTAACTGGTGCTTTGCTGCTGACACGTGCCAAACAAACATGAATTAAGAATTAAATAACCTTATGTAATGTTTTTTGAAGTACTCTATTGCAACAGACTGTCAGTTTCAATTCAGTGTATAATGACCTGTGTGCAGATGTAAATATCAAACACCTTTGCTTTCACTCACCTTCTCCTCTCTGCATCCTGTGGGTCCGTCCCTGGTAGGCTGATGGTGATGGAGGACGGTGCCCCCACATCATATCGCTTTACCATCTTCCTGCAAACCTTCATTTTCACCAGGGCAGAGTGGACGAGCCCTGCCAGTAGTCCCACAGCTGGTTGCAGGGCCTCTGGGAAGAAACTTGCAAAGGCAAAGTGGTCCGACATGTCCCCGCGGCCCCGGCTATGCCTCTGGTAGAAGCGAAGGTAGACCCAGCCAGACAGGGCACCATAGCTGAATGCAGCCAGGGGGGCAGAGCTGTCGAGCAGCCCAGACAGGCGCAATAAAGCCAGCAGGAGGAGGACCAAAGCCGGTGCTGCTTTGAGTCTCACCTAAGATGGGAAGAACAGAAAGATTTTAGTTATTTTGAACAAAAAAAAAATCATCAGAAAAGCTACCTTTTATTAATACACGTTGGCTGGCAGTTGCTATAATATGTTCAAGTCAGCTTGATTCAGGAATGGGAAAAACAACTGGGTACATACGAGAGCAAGTGAAAGCCATAGTCAAAATGGTCTAATGTTTCAACAAAGTTAATTTCCTAACCCGGTCAACTGTGACTGAGAGAGATTAGAGAGAAGTGACCCAGTTCTGTGAAGTAACCTAACTTACAACAAGCACAGCTACCAAAAATTAGGGCAGCTAAAGCAGAGTGGCCAAGTAGTTTCAGGAACATATTAAGAATGTGTCACTAATGTGTGCTTCAGCAAGAAAAAACTAAACCCTGCTCTGGACACACAATAAGCTGCTCTGCAAACAAGCATGAAATAACATCTTAAAATACAAATTAACAGATTACACTGTAGCCCTAATATGGAAGAGATTGCATGCTTAACTGGAGAATACAGACCAACTAGAGCAAATACTCAACAGCTCAAATACTGGCCTGTAACCTAGTGGCTTATATGCCTTTAATAGAATAGCACGTTCAGCATACCTCTTGTGACACAGTGATAGGTTGACCCTTATTATCATACAATGCCAAGAAGAGTAAAGGAAAATGTCAACAAAGCCATAAAATTCATTTTCATGATTTTTACTGCAATACATACATGGCAGGAATTGGACCATTGTTTAATTTTTGTCTTCTGTCCCTCCTCTGGTATAAATTACAAACAATGCAATATTTTTACTTGCTCGAAATGGGCCTTTGGGAAGATAACCCACAAGTGTCAGAACCAGTGGTGATTCTACAATCTGTTAGGACCCTAGGCAAAAATTCAGAGGGGCATTCATCACCATTGTGTTATGGACAATGCAATAGTTTCAATACAGAGGATTAAGTTTATGTGCTAGAGCCTGCACTGGCTACTTTGAGTTTCCAGTATCATAAAACCGCTAGACCTACAATACACACACACACACAGAGCACAATAATTTACTCCACTAAACCTAAGTAATTTTGAATACGGTAACGTCTAAATTCTTTTAGCCTGGTAGCTGACAAGTCTACTGCCAGTGTTCTAACCGACCCCTAGCGACAGGCGCTCAACTCAGTCATGTCATTGCTACCACAGTTGAACACACTATGCTTTCTCCTCTTCCTCTTTTTCCACTCTCAAAAGGATATCTCCTCTTCAATTTCACTGAGGGGTTTTTGTCATTGTTACCGGGACTGTTTAAACAGACTCATACAGTACAAGCCACTTGCAACTAAGTGAGTGGAGTCAGGTGGGGCCACCTTGGGTGGAGGGTATTGGGTCTCTCCTACTGTCCTTGCAAGCTCTGAACATTGTCAGTGCTGTGGTTTAAAGTCTGTCAGCTCTTGAGGGCCCACTGACCTGGGACACCAGGCAATTTTCTGCCTTGCCTAGTGGTAAGCAGCACCTCTGGTTAGCGTGATTGGTCTATGAACAGTAAAGGCAATGGATCTACGTAACCTAGGCTGACAGAAATCTGTGTTTTTGATTATAAAGTGGCTGATTAAATTAAATCCCAACGAACCAAATGGGTTAAAATACACAGTTATGACAGTGCTGGTGGTTTTCCCTTGACACATGAAAAAACCTCTTTGGAGGGGACCTAAAAAATGTTTCTATACAGGAAGAACCCTGCAAAAACTTTAAATAGAAAGCCTACTAAAAGCACTGTGTACATATAAAGATTAGATGCATAAAACTGGCACTTACACAGTTGATATAATCTCACCATGACTCATACTGCATTTGTTTAGATGTTAGAGTTGCTAAGTAATTTTAAGCTAATAGCAAACTCTGTTCCGTGTCTGCTAAGCAAAGTGAAAAGCATATGAAGCAAGTACCTGAATTTTCCGATAACCACAAACTACAAAAAATACATCAATGTCCAGCAATTTCACAGTATATTGCACTATAGAGACTTGATTTTGTTAATTCTGCTTTCAAAACCAGCTTTTCTCTAATCTAAAAAACAAAAGATGTTAATCGTTTAATTATTTGGTGTTTCTCAATCTTCCATAAATACCAATAATGAATAACTATACTGCATATTTCAAGGCAAAGTAGTCTGTATGAATTTTACCTACTCCTAAGCTACTATGAAGCCAAATACTTTTTTATTCTACCTTAAATACACTGGCTGGTGTTGTCCTGTCAGCCTCACCTGTGGCACTCTGAGAACTGTAGTATCCCCCATGGTCTGCTTCAGCGCCACCAGGACACCTCCCAGGAACCCAGCTGCTCCGTGGATACGCACAGCAAACAGGAAGTCCAGGTCAAAGGTGGCCACATAGGTGAGGAGGTAGGAGAGGCCAGCTAGGAGGCCTGCAGACACATTAACCACTGCGAAGAAGATCAGGAGCTCCAGAGCACCCCACAAAGGCTCCAGCAGGCGCCCACAGGCCATTACTGTCCCCACATTGGCCGCCACACCCCAGACGTGCTGCTCCACCACCCCATGGGTCACCAGTGTCCACACCCAGAAGTTGGGTGGAAAAAGGTAACCCGGGGTCACCCCCAGTGCGTATGGAGTGTCAACAGCCCATGATAGCAGGTACAGTAGAACCACCAAAGCACTTATAGCTTTTACTACCACACTGGTGCTTGCAAGGGCAGCCAGGAAGTGCTGCCGTGCCACGGGGAGGTAACGATTCATTGTGGTCTGTTTTGAAGAAGGTCCTTCTTGAGCAACTCAGCCCAAGAAAGTGAAAAAGCAAATCAGTTGCTTCTTGTGTAGTAGGCTTTAGATGATGATGTGAGATTAATAATGCCAAGCAGAACAGCAGACACCTGTGGGTCCTGACAGCATCCAAATCCACACTTCTCTGTGAGCCTTCATCCGGGACTCTATCTGTGAAGTGGGCATAGGAAGCTAAAGTATTGAATACAGTAAGGCTCTACCCCTTCTGTATTACAAATAAAAGTGAGTTTGAAGCGTTACAACACATGTAACTTCCTGTGACATTCAGAGGGTAGAGTGCAATGGGAAACAAGCAAGCAATCCGATTCTTACAGCTCAAGAAGGCAGCAAACTTTAGGCTTTAGTAGATAAGGCTTAAGATACGATAACCTTAGCTCAGAGACATTTTGATCAAGCTGGCGACCTTCAGTGGCAGTTGACAAAAGCAGAACAGGCCTAAAAATCTTCACCAGCTACCAGACATGTGCCAGGAGCCAAATATGCAAATCCTAACTGAAACAAATGCAGCTAAAAACCAACTTATTCAGAGGAGCCCGGCTGAGTTAGCCTGTAAACACAGGGTGGCTAAGGTTAGCTCGCAGTCGAGTTGGAAGTGTCTTCAGATACTGTACTTTATGTCCACCGCGGAGGAGCAGGAGAGCTTTCGTGGGAGTGCAAGACAGCGTAACTAGGGTGAGCAAAACCTGGTTGATGAAAGCAGCCCACCGAGCTCCAGTTCTTAGCCCTCTGCGCTCTCTCGGCCCGGGCTAGCTTGAGGATTTCCCGTCGCTAGCAACAGGCCCTCAAAACAATGTTAAGAGACGTTTCCGAACCAGCGTCAGCTCGCCTATAGTTGACAGGTTTTTCACACGACCCTAGCTTCATTCCTTCATTTCAGTGTTCTTCTTTCCTTTGAAAGCAGACTGCCAGAGAAAATTATGTTACCTTAGCAGGCACTTCTCCTCCCAGTACCACCACTCAGCTAACTGACCTGCGCCGTCTGCCAGCGTCATCAGCAATCCGTGAAAAAACGTCAAGTCACGTAACTTCTGAACAGCGGGTCACGCTGGGAAACAGAGTTCTCAAACAGTTAGCTTATTTACAGTAAAAGCATTGTTTTGTGTGTGAATGAGAGGGAGGACATAAAGGAAGGAGAGAAGGATTTGTTTCGATTGGCTAGACAGAGAGAACGAGCTCGAAAGGATGTGCAGCAGGTTAGAGTGATTAAGGACAGAGATAGAAATGTACTGAGGAGTGAAGAGTGTGTGTTTAGGAGATTACAGGAGTACTTTGAGGAGCTGATGAATGAGAAAAATAAGACAGAGAAAAGAGGACAGATGGAGCAAAGACAGGGAATCAGGAAGTGCAGAGTATTAGTCAGGAGGTAGTGAGATCAGCTATGAAGAGGATGAAGAGTGGAAAGGCAGTTGGTTCAGATGTGGAGGTATGGAGATGTCTATGAGAGAGGGCAGTGGACTTTTTAATCAGATTGTTTAACATGATCTTGGAGAATGAGAGAATGCCTGAGGAATGGAGAAGAAGTGCACTGGTACCAGTCTTCAAGAAAAAGGGTGATGTGCAGAGCTGTAGTAACTACAGAGGGATCAAGTTGATGAGCCATACCATGAAGATATGGGAGAGGGTTGTTGAAGCTAGGCTAAGAAGAGAGGTGACCATCAGCGAGCAGCAGTATGGCTTCATGCCAAGAAAGAGTACAACAGATGCAATGTTTGCTTTGAGAATGTTGATGGAGAAGTATAGAGAAGGTCAGAAGGAGCTGCACTGTGTGGATTTTGAGAAAGCATATGATAGGGTGCCAAGAGGGGAAGTGTGGAATTGTAGGAGGAAGTGAGGAGTGG
>VUQH01042023.1:0-21360 GCA_015106775.1 Etroplus canarensis | reverse complement strand
AGCCTTTTGTATCTGTATTTGCTTCCTTTGTTTATTTCTCTATTGTAGTTGAGCCCTTCCTTGTTTTATTTCCATTATTGCATTTCTGTTTAGTAGTACTCATTGAGCCTCCCTTTGTTGCTTTTTAATTCCCTCTTAGTTTCCGTGATGTATTCCTGTCTGACGTCAAGTTTGCTATTGTGTCATGTTCTCTCTTGTTTTCTGTTCCTGTTTTATTTTGAAAACTGTTTTAGTCTCTTGCATTGTGTTGAGTTTTACTTCCTGCCCCTGATTGTTACCACCTGTGTTCCTCTCCCTCCTGTTTCTCCTTTACTCGTTAGTCTGTGTGTATTAAGTCTCTGTCTGCATTCAGTTCAGTGTTGCGTCATCAATGTTACTGCCTGCATGTGAGGATTCTCTCAGTTTTTGGCTTCTGTTTTCAACCTGCTGTGGATTCATGTTTTGGACTTTGTTGTTCTGAGTGAGTTGGCAAAATAAAACCTATTTTTGAGTTTACTCTATCTGCTACCTGGAGACTGCATATTGGGTCCAGTCTCCTCACATGATACCACACCGTGACAAACCCCCACAATGAAATGTGAAAGTGTCGTAAAACCAACAAATGAGACACTTCTGTGTTCATGCTTGTGAAACAGAATTAAGGATTCTGTAACCTTCATAAAGGAATAGATGCACACTACTGGTCAAAAGTTTTAGAACACCCCAACATTTCAGTTTTTTATTAAAATTGAAGCAGTTCAAGTCCAGTGAACAGCTTGAAATGGCACAAAGGTAAGTGATGAACTGCCAGAGGTTAAAAAAGTAAGGTTACCTAAATCGAGCTGGTTTTGGATGAACTGGACAGAAGAGTGAAAGCAAAGCAACCTACAAGTGCCACACATTTATGGAAACTTCTGCAACAGAGTTGGGAAGAACTTACTGAAGAATATTTGCTTTCCATTGTGGAAAGAATGCCATGAGGTTTCGAGCTATTACATCCAAAGGTGGCTACTTTGATGAGTCAACATTTTAGAATACATTTTGGTTTATTTCATGATTTCTTTTTGAGCTTCACTAGCTTGTTTGTTCTATGCTTCCATTTCAGAGTACAATGAGACATTGAACTGCTTGAATTTCAATAAAAAACTGAAAAATTGGTGTGTTCTAAAACTTTTGACAGGTAGTGTATATTATATTCACAAAATTATTTGATCACACCTCTTAACCATTGATTTCAGGTGTTTCATTCAGTCTCATTTCCACAGGTGTTTAAAATTAAGCACCTAGCTTGTAGGCTGACTTTACAAACATTTGTGAAAGAATGGGTCGTTTTGAAGAGCTCACTGAATTCCAGCCTGGTACTCTAATAGGATGCCACGGTTGCAACAAGTCAGTTGGTGAAATTTCTTTCCTCCTAAATATTCCACTATCAACTGTAAGTGGTATAATTACAAACTGGAAGCATTTAGGAACCACAGTAACTCAGTCATTAAGTGGCAGACCAAGTAAAGTTATGGAGTGGGGTTGTGGAGTGCTGAGGTGCATAGTGTGTTCCAAACCTCCTCTGGCATTAACATCAACACAAATACTGTGCACTGGGGCCTTCACGCCATGCTTTTATAGACAAGCAGCTGCATGCAAGCCTTATATCACCAAATACAATGCCAAGCATCTGATGGAGTAGTGTAAAATATGCTGCCACTGGACTCTCAAGCAGTGGAAGCATGTTCTGTGGAGTGACAAATCACACTTCTCTATTTGGCAGTCTGATGGACAAGTCTGGTTTTGGTGAATGCCAGAAGAACATTACCTTCCAGACTGCATTGTGCCAACTTCTACAGATTGGTGGAGGAGGGATTATGCCACGGGGTTGTCTTTCTTTGGTTGCCTTGGGCCCCTAAGTTTCAGTAAAGGGAAATCTTACCAAGACATTATGCTTCCAGCTTTGTGGCAACAGTTTGGAGAAGGCCCTTTGCTGTTCCACCATGACTGTTCCCCGGTGCACAAAGCAAACTCCATAAAGGCATGGTTGTATGAGTTTGGTGTGGAAGAACTTTACTGGCCCACAGAGAGCCCTGACCTGAACCCCATCCCACCTTTGGGATGAACTAGAATGTAGATTGTGAACCAGGCCCTCTCATCCAACCTCAGTGTCTGACCTCATAACTGCTTTTCTGGGTGAATGAGCAAATATTCTTACAGACACACTCCAAAATCTTGCAGAAAGCCTTCCTAGAAGAGTGGAAGCTGTTAAAGCTGCAAAAGGGGAGCCAACCCCGTATTAATGTCTTTGGATTTAGAATGGGATGTTATGAAAGCGCCCAGAGGTGTACAGTAATTCCCTAGTAGGGAAATTACAAATCAGACACATTCTTTGCATGCAGGAAAGAGTGAACATGCATTGAAGAGGTCAATAAATAAAGGCTACCCATTACAGGCACCAGAGAGTAATGTAGGGGTTCGGTGCCTTGCTCAGGGGCACCTTGGCAATGCTTGGGGGCGTGAGTCGACACCTCTCTGACCTCCAGTCCACCTCCACATATATGGGTCTGGATGGGGTTTTGAATTGGCGGGTCTTGAGTTGACCTCCCAGGTCCAGGTGGGTCTTGAGCCATCAGCCCACAGCAACCCTCTGGTTCCCAACCAAGTCCCCTGACTGACCGAGCCACTGCCACCCCAAAAGACAAATATTAAACACAGAGACAGTGTGACAGTGTGACAGGCACCGACAGAAAATGAGACAAGAGGAACACATAATATAGAAGCCACTGTTGCTGAGTTGATAAGACAGTGAAATGCTGTTGTACTGCTTCTTTAAAATAAATCCTGAGGTCTGTACTACAAAGCAGGAGATGTGCTTAATCAAGTAACTTCAGGGTTTTCAGTACTACAAAGGTGGTTCACCTAAATCCAGGGTGCATCACCATGGTAACTTGCTATAGACTTAACCTACTGACATATCAGTTTTCCAGAAAATAGCATCACTGATCCTGGAAGATCCTTCAGACCTCTGTGCACAGATAGTAAAAGTATCTAAAGTTTTCTTAATAGTATCTAAAGTCTTAGAGCATCAGTAATAAATACAGATTCTTAGAGAAACTTTATCCTTTGATTTAATTATTTCCCCCCCCCATTAATATATTGCTCTTGTGATCTTCCAGGAGCCTTATCCATGTTTGTGATTGGTCAGTGGCTGTCAACACCACCTGTGCACATGTGAACGTGCTCATAACTGGATTAATAAACCCTGGTTTGACTTATCCAGTCGGTCCTTGGTATGTTGAACGTGCTGGATCTGATAGGTGTCTTTTGGTGTTCATTTGTTTTGTGTTGCAGAAAGCTTACAGGAAGGAGAGTAAGAAAGAAGCTGGCAGTAGTCTGTATGCCCAGATGCCCCAAACCATCGAGACCGTCTTCGCCAAGGAGCTGACTAAAACGCAGAGCGATGTGAGTCCGTTTCACAACGTCAAATCAGCAACCCTCTGTTCAATGGCTAAACAAAACAAACATGAAATATGCATCAAAACTCAACCTTAAAGAGAAAAGAGTATGAACAGGTAAAATATCGACTTTCTCTGCATGTCTTTAGTACCAAAGTGATGCAGAGTGGACGTGTTTAGACAGACGTCACGCCCTTGGAATAATAATTCACTCTGAAACAAAAGAAAAAAGCTCTGTGTGCAGCAGGTTCACATTTCTAACTACAGAGCAGATGGGATCCACTTAAACAGCAGCATCCCACGATCCTCTGAGTTTAACACACACACATACACACACACACATTGTGAATGTTTTGTGTGTTGGTATCATTTTGTCTGTAGAAGCGTGAAAGAGGGAGCAGCTGTGTGGTGCTCTAGAGCCTGCGGACACAGACACTGACCTACTGTCTACCACACACACACACACACAGGTTGAAGCTCATAAATTGGGACAGACACGTATTTTTCGTAGGATCACTGCTGAAAACTGACACCTCTGAAGGAACCACAAATGTAAATCCACTTGGACTTTAAAAAGCTGTGCAACACAGGCTGGATAATACTGGTGTTTATGATCAGGGGATAGTTAACTTGGAGAGTGAAAAGATGACCTATCAGGAAACAAAGTGCAGTGACTTTTTGTGCAAGTTGATTTTGTTTTGCACCTTTCAATGATCCCATACATTTTTTAGAACAAGATATAAAACAAGCATAGGTGATTTAAAAAGATAAACTGCATTTGAAACAGAAGTTGGAATGGTTCAGACATCTGACTAGGATGCCTCATAGGGCATATACAGCTGGGAGGGCCAGTTTGGGAATGCCGTGGTGTCCCTCTGGAAGAAAGAGTTCCAAAAGTAACTAATTTAAAGGCAGCAGCAAACAGAAAAGTTTGTTTAGATATTTGGAGTTCAGTTTTGGACTTTTCATAATGGAGCAGTAGGACACATGCTGCAAAGTCCTGAGAACTGGACTGATGTGATGTCTGATCCTGGGCCTAGTGAGGGCTCTGAAGTAGCTGCAAGACATTTTCACAAATGAGTTCTGGACAATGTTGGGCTATTTTCACAGTTTCTCACATGTAACACACAACATGACATAACCTGCTTCAGATGCTGTTTTACTACTGGTAACATTCTGTTGCTTTGGGAGTTGAGATATCTGGTCCATTGTTGTGGGTTGTTCCATCCCTGTACAACCACAGTGGAGCTTGTGTCACACTGCCGTGCGTAGGTGTTGTACTCCACCAGGGACTTGCTTTGTCACCAATTCTTTTCATAATTTTTATGGACAGAACATCTAGGAGCAGCCATGAGGTGTAGGTGTTGCATTCAGTGGTCTCAGGAGCTTGATGCTACTTTTCACAGATGATGTGGTTCTGCTGGCTTCATTAAATCTTTACGTCCAGCTTGGACTAGGACAGTTTGCAGACAAGTGTTAAGAGGCTGGGATAAGAATTAGCACCTCTGAGTCTGGCTGAGGCTCTCAGCCAGGAAAGAATGATGTGCCTACTCTGGGTGGGGAATGAGCCCCAGGAGGAAGACTGAAGCATTAGGTTGACAGATGGATTAAGCCTTTGGTATTTGGTATTTTGTTTGTGCAGTTATGCAGAAAGAGTTTCCACCAAGGGGTGTCGAGACCCTTCCTTTGTGATAGGGCGATGAGCTCGGTCATCCACTATTCCTCCACATTGAAAGAAGCCAGTTAAAGTGGTTTGGGTATCTTGACGAGAATGCCGTCTGGGCGCCTCCTAGGTGATTTGTTTTGGACGTGTCCTACTGGGAGGAGGCCCTGAGGCAGACCCGGGACACAGTGGAGTGATCATGTCTCTCATGTCGCTACGCCCTGTGGAAGAGTGGGAGGAGGTGGCTGAGGAGAGGGTGGTTCAAGCATCTCTGTTTAGACTGCTACCCCCATGACCTGGATAGGTGGCAGAAGATGGATGGATGGATGGATGGATGGATGGATGGATGGATACACTGTGTTGAGTTTAAGTGAGGGTTTTACCTGTAAATTCTCCAGACAATTGCCTGCTCTGTTCTCACATTGGCTCAGTCAGACATTATTTTGTACCTGGGACCTGCCTGATTACAAACTGTTTGTTTAGTCCAACTGGTTTACACATTCTCACACGCAGCTCCACCAGCGTAATAGCTGGAAATTTGAAATTGCCCATTATACATAGATTTCTGGCTTGCCTCGTTGTTTTCTACATTGGTTGTTGAAGCTGAGCAAACAGTTTTAATTGTGTGTCCTATGTGTTATGTCCTGTACTGGAAATCACACACAATAGTCAGTTCAAGAAGACATTTTCACATCAGTCAAAAAGTTATCTAATCATTCTCCAAAAGGTTTTGGAGAAAAACTCTGAACTACTAGTTGTAAACTTTTACAGTTCTACAGTGGCAGTAATATGTTCAGAAATGTAGTAAGTGTCCAGCCAGGATTGCTTGCTTATACAAATGGATATAAACAAATATAACTATAATTATTGAGATGAAAATTCATGATTCTTTCCAAACATGTCACCATGTTAAATTTTCACACATGCACTGCAGCCTTAAACGTTAAATGCTGTGTAAATGCTGGACCTGCTTCAACCTGACCTAACCTGAGTACAAAGTTGTTGTGACGTTCGTTTGCACCAAAGTGTAAATAGAGCAAGTTAAAGTATGCTCCATCATGTTTGCTGCCATCTTCACACTCTCTCTACACAGCTCCTTTTATTAAACCACATGGGGTATTTCCAGTGATGCAAACAAATCTGAAACAGACTATTTCCTGCTGTCTGCTACGTGTAAGAAAACTGAAAGATGCGCTGACCTGATTCTCCTAAAATTGTCCAAAGTGCATGTGTGAGACATGAAATGTGCCTGTTTTTAGTGCAGACTGCGTGGTTAACAGATGAGGATAATTGTTTGGTGTCCGTGAGGCTCAGGGGGACAAAATCAAAGCTGTTGGTAAACTGGGACACAGGCCTGATGCGTTTCTGGTTTCATGTCTTCTGACCGAGCAATGTAACGCTAACTGGAGCGCATAACATGGACCACCTTTAAAACAGCAGCCCAGACAGCCCCACTGTCTGTAAAACCCTGGAAGAACTGAGTGCAGGGACAAACCACAGACAGTACAATCCAATATGTATGCTGCAGTCTGAGCTCTTTATAATAGGATCAAATACAGTACAGTGAAAATCATTATCTGAGTCACTTCCAGGCTTTTTGCTTTGACTTTTTCAATTGTCTGATGTTGCTTGGTTCCCAGTATGATATTTATCAAATTCCAAATTGTGGTATTGGCTTTGCCCTTTTTTCAGTGCATCTGAATTTTCCCCTTTTTCATATTCAGAATGGCATTGTTTTTACCATAGTCTGCTCTCTGGTCTTCATTTTGGTCTGCCCTTGCTGACTACAGATGCAGTCTTTACAGGTGAAAGCCAAAGCTTAAACTGGGAGCTGATATCCAGGGCAGCTTATGATTAATCAGTCAATCTTATATGGCAAAACTGGGCAATAATAAAATGTGTTCTATTCTATGTTGTTTAACATATGTAGATGTAAATTTCAGGGAATAAAAGCTGAAACTCTAATCTCCTCTCTCATATTCATCTTGTCATCTCAAACAGAAATGTCTTCACTGCACAGCAAAAACAAATTAATTGCTGTTCCAATACTTTTGAAGGGGTCTGTATGCAGTATGTCTAATAGAGTTTGCAGAATTTCCATCAGCAATTATTATTTTCTCCACGGATTCAGATTTTTATAAATGTAGAACACTTATTAATTTATACACACATTACCAGTCAGCTGGTTTTATAACACGATTAAAGTGAAACACAGAAGAAAGTTTGTTCTGCAGGCCTGTTAACTTCACTCAGTTTATATATTTATTTGTGCGTCATGCTGTGAATTCCTCATTTTCGCAGTTGGAAGCAGCTCGTCTTATTTTTAGGCAAATGAACAAGTGTGTTTTCAGTCACAATCCAGCACCAGGCTGAATTAGTCATCAGATATTTTCCCCCCAAATTCATCACACTTGTGTTTTTCTGCATCTTTCTTCCATCTTTTCCATTGCCTCTATTTTTATATTGATAAATATTGCTCTGTCCTTTTTAGCTGTCATCATCCTTTTTTTTTCTTTTCTGTCTCTCTGTAGAAGCTCTATAAGGAGAAGTATAATCGGGAGAAGGGGAAGTCAAACTACGCCAACATGAAGACGCTGCCTGAGGTGGAACACGCCATGGAGGTCAACAAGAACCAGAGTGATGTAAATATAACTACTCACAGATACAATAAATGTACATCTCAGTGTAATACAGCGATACAGTGAACTGTTATGTAAAGTTTGTTCCTTTGACTGTTGGCAGCAGCTCACCATCGAATACTGCCATCTCACTGTAAAAAGTATCCCTGTTAAACTACAGTATAGTACGACAAGTAACTGTTATTTTACTCAAGCTGAGTATTTTTTGAGGCACCATCACCATCTTGGTGTTTTGAAGTGAATGTGATGAGCAAGGGGTTGACTTCTGATTGACAAGCTGTTAGCAAGGGAACGTACTCTAATGAGAAATAAATTTTAGAAAATGAACCTCATGTTTTATTAAATCCCTGAAAAGCAGGGACATGATGGACTCATTAGTGCCCAAATTGTTTGTGTCATCGGGGTAGCACAAAAACTGTTTGATACAAGATTTTGAATTTTGGCACAGTGATAGACCCCAAGTGATGCGAAACTGCTTAGATTTGTAGTCATTTTAAAAATATGAATTGACCACCACTAGGTGGCGTTTTCTTTAAAAATGTCTACACTTTTAGCCATATCTCTGTTTCTACTTGTCTGATCTGCAAGAAACAAAAGCCAAATTGATTGTCTGCTGGTCTGATGGTCTGCTTTTTTCATAAACTACTGATTTGCTGGGATTTTCCCACATGACCCTCTCAAGAGTTTACAGAGAATGGTCCAAAAAAAGAGAAAATATCCAGTAAGTTCTTCAAGCTGATAGGAAGGCAACAGGAATTCAAATAACCACTTGATATAACCAAGGTATGCAGAAGAGCAACCCTGAATGCACAGCACAGCAAGTCTTGAAGCAGATCAGCTACAGCAGCAGAAGACCATATAGGGCGCCACTCCTGTCAGCTAAGAACAGGAAACTGAAGCTACAGCTCACACAAACTCGCCAAAATGGAAGCAAAGCAACCACAGACAAAGATAAAATACACCCCAAGGGGTTGCCACAGTGGATTAATCCGCATTGGTAAACTGGCAGAGGTTTAGTTTGTACCAAATAAAACAGGACAGGTCTACACTCATCACTGACACTCAAGACACAAAGAGAAAAGTAAGGAACATAAAAGCAAGGGAACACAGGAGATTCTAAAGCGATATGAACACTCAGAAACACAGTAAATTCTTTTACTTATTGATGAATGTGGAGTAAAGCTGAGCTGAATGACTGATTTATGTGATTAAAAATAAACAAAATAGAGTTTGCTGATGCCATTGTGCTGACATTTATTTTGGTAAAACTTGTCATGGATTAATAAAGAATTATCTGCTGTTTTTGCTCCTTAAGCGAGGCAGCTGGTTTTAAGGAACTGTGTTCATTTACCCACAATATAGGCACTGCTACTTCCCGAAAAAATATTACTTTGCATTTAAAGCTGTACTCCCTGGTTACTGTCTTGTTTTATTCTGTTGTTTTCAGGCCTCTGGGTTTTAAACCTGTGTGTTTATTTATGTTTTTAATTTTGAATTTAACAGCTCTTTTGTTTATATTGATTTATAAAGTCTGTAACTGCTGCTTTTCTACTTAACTGCCCCTGCTGGTTTCAGGTCAGCTACAGAAAAGGTAAAGAGGAGCTTCATCACTACAACACAGTGCCAGACAGACCAGACATTGTGAATGCAACCAATGCTGCTAAACTGGCCAGTGACGTGAGTGTGTGTGTGTGTGTGTGTGTGTGTTTGAACATGTTACCGCATCCCATCCAACACTCATTTCCATGACAACAGTCCTGTTCACCAGCTATTCTCTGAGTGGAAATGCTGATTAATTATAGAAAATGCTCTGTTGCTTACATGGAGCTGTCTTTATGCAAGAGGGTTTTGCAGCTTCATGGGAAGTATGTGAAAGCAAGTCTGTGTTCATACACATATGTCCGTCTCTGTGAGGACAAATCTTAAGTTTCAGATGTTGAGAGTGAGGACTTTTTTGGAAAGGGGGGACATTTTGAACCAGTCGTTTATTCATAGAGCTGTTTGAGAGTTCAGACTCCGTTTTTAGGACTAAAGTTTGGATCATGTTTAGATTAGGAGTTAACATATGAGAAGTTTTTACAGGACTCTGTGCAGTCCTATGGAAAAACTAAGTGCACCTTTAATACCTCCATAGGAATTAAAAGGGCAATTAGCAGCCAGGTGCCGCTAGTCAAAAGCACTTGATTCATTGATCATCAGCCCGTGTAAACATCTCTATAAATTTTTGCAGTTTGTTGGACTGGAAAATGCAGGCGTGCATTAACACAATGCCTCAATGGTCGTCCCAGCAAATTCACCCCAAGATTAGACTGTAGAATGCTCAGCTGAACTGGTATGGCTTGTTTGGAAATCTCTGACAGAAGAAAGCCTCCTCTCTTTCAAAAAGCATGTCAGCATGGCTCAGGTTTGCAAAGCTGTAGCTGAACAAACTGCAAGCCTTCTGGAACAATGTACTTTGAGCAGATGTGACCAAAGTGGAGATGTTTGGCCATAATGCATAGGACCATGTTTGGTGAGACCCAAACACCTCATACCATCTATCAACCATGGAGGTAGGGAGGTGATGCTTTGGGCTTTTTCTGCAGCCACAGGCCCTATGCAATATCAGTCACTGAATAGACTATGAGCTTCTCTGTATACCAAAGTATTCTACAGTCAAATGTGAAGCCATGTTCTGACAGCTGAAGCTTAGCAAAACAACAGAATGGCTGAAAAAGAAAAGAAGTGGTCAAATTCCCACCTGCAAACCAATTGAAATGCTGTGATGAGACCTTATAAGACCTCTAAATAAATGAATGCCCACAAATCTCAATGAACTGTGACAATGTTGTGAAGGAAAGTCAGCCAAAATTCCTCCACAGTAATGTCTGAGACCGATGGAGTCATACAGAAAACCACTGCTTCAAGCTGCTGAGTCACAGGATGTACTTAGCTTTTCATAGGACTTCATGAAGTTAAGTGAAAACTTTCTTTTTCTTTTTTCTTTATTTTTCTTTTTGAAATGCTGTCATTAGTTTTATTTATAGCATAATCATGTCTTAAATTAGGTTAGGGTCGGTCGAGAACTAGTGTTAAGGTGTAGGCGTAGCACTGGGTCAGTAATAAACCAAAAGCTTGCTTCACCAACATAATCAGCATAACTTCCTGTTTTTACAAGCGGAAAACATGAAGGTTAATTTGCTACATTCCACATTCACTACTCCTGCATTCCTGTCATGCTGGCAAATTTCAGGGGTTCTCTTCTTTTAAATGATAGTTCTACTGCTAATAGCACTGCAATAGCTTTAAATACAGCTTTGCCACACATTTGCATACCACTTGTATCCTGTTAGGTGGTGATAATCATAAGCTTATTGGTCATGATCATGAAGGGAGTGATATTATAGGAAGATGTGGTTGAGGCCTTCCTATCACCATTATGCTAACATCAGTAATATGGTCAATGTTGACATATTTTCATGCTTTTCATGTCCTACTGACATGTCGTCATAATACTCCTGAAGACAAATACTTTTATTTGGTGGTCATCCACATCAAGTTGTCCTTGCTATAACTGTTTCCCTGACTTCTCAGTGGATTTTAATGCTCATTAGTTTGTTCAAAACAGTCAGCCAGTAACAAAACTTAAAACTTCTTGTCTGTACTTCACATGCTATAATAGCCTGTGAATTGTGATGGATCATGAGCCAAATGAGCTTCTGTGTCACTTATGTTCTTGTTGTATGTTAATGTAGTTTTACTCAGGCTATTTTAGTTTGAGTTAAACTTCAATAACATTTTTTTTCAGTACATACAGTGTATTTACAGTATGTGTCTGATGCCATAAATATATTTTATCTTTTGTCATGTGGAATGTTTACAGGTGACTTATAAGAGCAATACTAAGCAGCCAGTTTACAACGACGGATCTCTTCTGGCCAGAACAGACATCCAGCACGCCAAAGAGGTTTCAAAACTGGCCAGCCAGGTACCCACCCACATAAAATACATGCAACCCACCAGCATGCACAGCATGATAATCAGGGAAACCAAATTGAAAATACTCTTAAGTTCAAAAGCCGATGTCTCTAGTCAGTCTTTGTCAGTCTATCAAAACAGTCTAAAATGTTTTCAATATGTTTACTGCCTCTCCTGCAGGTGAAGTATAAGGAAAACTTTGACAGACATTTAAAGGGACAGAAACCTCAATACAATCCACTGGAGTGTGTCTCCTTCAAACAGACTCAGGTTGCTTCTGCTCTGGCCAGTCAGGTGAGTGAATCATGGGGTCACATGATTTGTTTCATGCAGGTTTCAGGTCAAGTCAAAGCACATGATTGTTTTTCATCAAGCTGTTTATGACCTCAGGTCAGCCTACTTTAACTGAATTTGTGTGTAACTGTGCTACAAAGTAAAGTTGTGAAAATAGCTGCATAGATGGATGGGTAAATAAGTCAGCTAAATTGCATATATACATGAAATAGAAGAACGTGCAAATTAAAATATAAACAAAAAGTAGAAGAGCTACACAAATGAGCAAAAGTATTGGGCTGGTCCCCCCCCTTTGCAGCTATAACAGCTTCCATTTTTTGAGAAGGCTTTCTGTGGGAATTTTTTCATCCAGAACAGCATTTGTGAGGTCATGTTGGACCTGGCTCACAATTTCTATTCTAGTCCATCCCGAAGGCATTGAAAGGGGTTGAGGTCAGGGTTCTGTGCGGGCCAGTCAAGTTCTTCCACACCAAACTTATCCAACCATGCCTTTATGGAGCTTTCTTTGTCCACTGTAGCACAGCTATGCTAAAGTACCGCAACAAAGTTGGAAGCGTAGAAGTGTCCAAAATGTCTCGAAAAGCTGAAGCATTAAGATTTCCCTTCATTTGAAATAAAGGCTCCAGGCCAACCCCCGAAAAACAACCTCTTAGCATTACCTTCCTCCATCAAACTTTACAGTTGAAACATTACAGTCAGGTATTAATGTTTTCCTAACAGTTACCAACCCTACTCTGATCCATCAGACAGATAGAGAAGTGTAATTCGTCACTCCACAGAACACATTTCCACTGCTTCAGCGTCCAGTGGCAGCATTCTTTACACCACTCCATCAGATGCTTGGTTTTGTGCTTGGTGATGTAAGGCTTGCATGCAGCTGCTTGGCAATGGAAACCCATGCAATGAAGTTTTTGTGCTGATGATAATGCCAGAGGAGGTTTGGAATTCTGCAGTTACTGAATCAGCAGAGCACTGCTGATTTTTACATGTCGCTCAGGACTCGCCGACCCCTCTTTGTAACTTTATACGGTCTGTCACTTTGAGTTGCTGTGGTTCCTAAATGCTTCCACTTTGCAGTAATATTACTGGCATGCAGGGTGTGCCCCAGCTTATTGCAATGGTGACAACTATTAAAGTACCATGCTGGAATTCCATGGGCTTTTTAGAATGATCCATTTTTTCACAAATGTTTGTAAAGGCGGACTGCACAGCTAGTTGCTTAGTTTTATACACCTGTGGCAATGGGACTGAATGAAACACCTGATTTCAGTGATTAAGAAGTGTGGCCAAGTACTTTTGTCCATATAGTTTGAGTTCACACAAAGCAGGTTAAATACAAGTAAAAGGAAATGGACTTGTATGTAGCATTGATAGTGAGGTCAGATGTTGTTGGTCACATGGTGAAGCAACCGTTTGGTTTGCTTTTTAGTTTGGATTCATCCTGCCCAGCGTGAAACAGTAAATAAGAAACAATTAGGTGGACTTACACCACTGAAGCAGCAACACTGATCAGCATGAAGATTATAAACAAGTCCGAGGGGAAACTACTCTGTCTATTTGTGTGTGTGTTATTCACTTTGACACACACACTTGAAAAATTCAGTCTGTTGTGTAGGCGTAACCATGGCAACTTTTCTAAGGCAAATGGAGAGGGATTGTGGGATGAAAGCTGGAGAAGTTGAAGAGGTTACACGCACACATTCTGGTCTTTCTACAGCTGCGAGGACACTCATTGATATATGCATTCCCAATTCTCTCATCCTGAACATAATCATCAACATTAAATCTAATCCAAACCTACACCCGGTTCTAACCCGAAACCTAAAACCACAACTGAACCCTGGAGGTCAGATGGTCTTAAAATGTGCAAATGTCCCAGTAGTGATGATTTCAAAGAAAGCTGATCCAAATAAAGGGAGACAGAAAACAGCAGATGAACAGTGAAAAGAAGCCCCATACAAACAGACTCAGAAGCAGTTTTAGTCCACTTGCTGCCCACACAGCCATAAAAAAGAGCCTCCCCACTTCACCGTGTTATATAACAGCTTGTTGTGTTGAATGCTGCCCGGTCTTCAGGAATGTTGCATGTTCACCCAGAGCTGATTTTTTTTTAGAAAAGCCTCTATTTAGACTCTGAGCATCATGATACATAGGCACATCTCTGAATGTAGGTTTTGGAAAGAAGAGGTTGGCTAATGTGGGGCTCAAGCTGGAACCGATTTTGGCACCACAAGTGAGGGAAACATCAAAGAAAAGTCAAATATGTGGACTCAAAATGGGAAAGAAAAACCTTTTTTAACACTTCAACACTGAGCTGTTTCTGCAGACTGTAGAAAATATGGCTTGTGTAATGTGAAGACCCCGAGATTTGAGTTTAGTGTTTGCCATCATCTCTGTCCTTCAGCCAGAAAGTCTTAATTTGGCAGAGAAGGAAGAGAGACTTAGAGACCATTACAGTGGCTGAGTGTGACATAAAAACGTCTGTTAATCTTCCATGGATGATGATTCTTTTTAACCTTTAACCAGGAAAGTAAATCACCAGCACAAAATGCTGAAGGGCTGTAATGCTAGATTAGATTTGGGTACCGAGAATCCCAGTATTTCTTAAGCATGTGCAGTGTTTCCCACACTTAGACTTAACTTAAGCAGGCCAACCAGGTATTTTGGTTGATTACACCCCATGATTCAGTAGTTTGTAGCTTGTTTCAGCCATTATGTGTAATGTTTTCTGTGCTTTCTATCATTGTCCTATTGCATGATCCAGTTTCAGCCAAGCTTTATCTGTCGGACTCAAGAAAACTTTGGTGTACATAGGAGTTCATGGTTAATTCAATAACTGCGAGGTGCCCAGGTACTGGGGCTGCAAAACAAGCCTAAATCCCTTCTACTACCATGATGGCACTGTTTATTATGGCCACACATCTCTACTTTGGTCTCGTCTGTCCAAAGGACTTTTCTCCAGAAGTCATGTGGTTTGTTCAGATGGAACTTTACAAACCTAAGTCATGCTGCCATGTTCTTTTTATAGAGAAGAGGTATTTTCCTGGCAACCCTTCCAAACAAGCCATACTTGTTTAGTCTTTTTCTAATTTTACTGTCAGGAACTTTAATATCTATCACGCTAAGTGAGGCCTGTAGCTTCAATGATGTAGCTCTTGGGTTTTTTGGAGGTTCTCTGAGCATTGCATGGTCTGACCTTGGGGTGAATTTGCTGGAATGGCCACTCCTGGGAAGATTGTGGCATTGTATTAATGCACAGATGAATGCTCCAGACCAGCAGACTGCCAAAACTTCCACTTTTATAGAGGTGCTCACACTGGCTGATAAGCAATTTAAAAAGTACATTTGATTAACAACACCTGGCTACTACTAGAAGTAACAACACTAGAAGTAACAACATTTGCATGAGAGGCTAAGTAGCAAGCAAGCTAATGCTTGCTATTGTTAAGCTGTTAACCAAGCTGCATTTATAAATTCTGCAGTCCAACACACAGACACAGTTACCGCTAATGTGTCTAATTAGCAAGACATGAAACCTAGAAGAAAACGGCTACTTTGCATCCGCCTGTCACTACAAGTAGCCACATCTCTCATAAGTCATAACATTACAGGTTACAACCATACCTTTACATTTTTAATTTGAAATTTAAATCACCATTCCAAACAGTTATTACGAAGGAGAAAACTATCCAAAGAGGCAGAAACTTATTTTTGCAGACAGCCTCTCTTGGGCGGCGGCTCTGTAAAGTTGGACATTTTAACACTGACTCATTTTTGGAGCAAGCCACTAGAAGAACTGCACTCTAACTTAATTTTCCAGACCCGTATATTGTGGCTTACTATTAGTGTCTCTTGTAGCTTAGTTGTTTGCGCATTCGCCTTACAAGCAAAAGGTCCCTGGTTTAATTCCAGGTGGGCACATAAGCCCCTCTCTCCATGGGGGTTGTGTCAGGAAGCACATCTGGTGTAAAACCTCTGCCAAATTACCAATGCGTATTAATCGACCATCCCCTAGGTGGAGAATACAAGGGAGTAGCCAAAGGTCTGCTTTTAGTGTTAGCATGCAATTTCTGAATCAGTTTTCTGATTCCGATTTAACATGCATAGACAATATTTGGGTAATTAATGTCAATGCCAGAGGGCAATGGACACCCTCAAAATTTACACTAGGTTTAAGGTCCAAGGTTTAGGTTTAGGTTTAAGTAAACAAAGCATAACAGAAACTAGCGAGACCAGGCTAAGTTGCAGCTCAGTGATCAGTGGGGTCCAGTGATTCTCAAAGTTTTTTCTTTTGTGTTGACAAATCCTCACCATCCATGGAAAAGCGTAACATATTTCCAGTAATAACTTTGAAATATCTCTTCCTCTGTCCTCCAGGTGAAGTATAAAACCAACCGGAACCAGAAACCAGAAGGCTCTTCAGATCTGCCGAACCTCCTCCAGCTGGAGCACGCCCTTCATGCCAGCAAGCTACAGAGCAATGTACAACCACATATTTGACAACAAAAGCAGCCTTATTCCTCTGCTTTAATGAAACTGTAGAAAAGCTACTGTTTCACTAAAATGGTAGCTGTGTTTATTGTAAAAATAACACAGATTATTATTCTTTTCCAGGTTGTAACACGTGTTATGAAGTGCTGAACTGCACCCGTCAGAATAAAAGTCTCTGCAAAGTCCATATGGTTTTTGCAGGAGTTAATAATGTTCACAGTTTAGACCAATAACCGACACACCACATCTGCTACCAACAGACAGTTACAGGACAAGTTTAGAAAGCATTTAGCTCCATTTGAAAAATAATCATGTATTTCCGTTACCACTGCTTCTCTTGCTTTTTTTTTTGTCTTTGTAAGAACTATTCTAAGTTTTGGTTTGGTGAGTGAGCATGTTGTTGGACTTCTTTCCCTTTTTTAATGTAAATGTACAGTGCCTGTTTGTCTGCTTGTTTGTGCGTACATAATCAGGTGGAGTACAAAAAGAAGTACGAGCAAACGAAGGCTTACTACCACATAGCTCTGGACACGGCTGAACAGCTCCACCACAAGGAGAACGCAGTGCTGCACAGCCAGGTTACACACACAGACACACACACAGAGGCTTTCACTTCTCTGATGAGCTCTAAACTTTACTTTCTGTTAGTAAGTCTGATGGATTGCTGTGCTTGTTGCTGCAGGTGAAGTACAGAGAGGAGTATGAGAAGAACAAAGGTCGTTCTCAGATGGAGTTTGGAGACACTCAGATCTACAAGGTGTCCAAAGAAGCACAGAAGCTGCAAAGCGAGGTAGAACTTTCCCTCGTCTCTGATCCAAACTGCTGAAGTTTTTATTCATTCGTGTTGTTTTTCTTTAGCTTTACTCACAAATCCAAATTTTCACCCACATTCTTTAGGTGCAACAGTGCTGAGCAGATATTTTCCTGTTAGAGGCATCTTTAACAGGTGCAGACAAGATAAACGTCCCGCTGGGCTGGATTATTGACTGCCTTTGATTTTTAAATTGGTGTGTATAAAACGTACTATTTGGCAAACAAAACTTAAATTGGAGTTAAAACTAAGTTGCAGAAATTACAGCTTATTTGCACAAAAGTACTGCTGCATCAAAGTTATTTTGACTGTTGATCAGTGTGAAGAAAACAAACATTTATATGGATTTTTTGGTGACTGAAAAATGAATAAAATGTTTTTTTCACAGAGCTCAAAACCCAAAGTTATTTCATAATATATAAAGGACAGCAGCAAAAAAGATTAAACAGTTATCAGTGTTGCAGCGCTACACAGAAGTGTGAAATATAAACTGGCTGAGTTGTTCAACACAGAATGACAAATAAGATGACCACAATGAGCAAAAGCTATTATGCAAATGAAGACTTTTAAATCTTAAACAATCCCACAGTGCTGCCAAATGCTACGGATCATGTAGTAATAGAAAGACTCCAGAAGGACCTCAATTCACAGAAAACTTTCATCGCTATCATTCAAGGTTCGGAGCTTCATAAACAGGGTTTTAAAGTGCATGGATGCCCAAGTGCCTGTAGGACTGTTCACAGCACAGCCACAGGTTAACAACTTGAACAGCCTCTGTGGCATCATTCATGTCAAGTCCAGTGTCAGCTTTCCATAGTATTGCCAGCCTTGACACGTGAGTAGAATGGTTTGGCAATTTTTTTTAGTTGATCATTACCAATAATAAAATTTGTATTTTAGTGAAATAAAAATCAGCACAGTTGCATCACAGACTTGGATAACTCATATTCATTCAACAAAATGGACAAATGTATTGGGCCACACCAATTAATCACTGAATTCAGGTGTTTCTTTCAGTCCCATTGCCACAGATGTATAAAATCAGGGAGGTAGCCATGCAGTCTGCCTTTACACACATTTGTGAAAGAATGGGTCGTTCTAAAGAGCTCACTGAATTCCAGTGTGGTACTATAATAGGATGCCACCATTGCAACAAGTCAGTCGGTGAAATTTTTTCTCTCCTCAGTATTCCAAATGGAAAGTGACAGCATTTAAGAACTACAGTAACTCAGGCAGACCCTTTAAAGTTACAGAGTGGGGAGTGGTGAGGTGCATAGTGTGTAAAAGTCACCAGTATTCTCCTGACTCAATAACTGAAGTGTTCTATATGCCCTCCAGCATTTATATCAGAATATAAACTGTGCACCAGGAGCTTCGTTTCATGGGTTTCCGAGGCCGAGCAGTTGCATTCAACTTCACCAAACAGAATCGCAAGCATCAGATGGAGTCAATGCAAAGCATGCCGCCACTGGAAAGCAGTGAAAACGTGTTCTGTAACAAATCACGCTTCTCTCTAGCAGTCTGATGGATGAGTCTGGGTTTGTTGAATTCCAGGAGAACGTTACCTTCCTGACTACATTATGTGTGTAGAACTTGATCAGCCCACACAGATCCCTGACCTCAGCCTCATTCAACACCTTTGGGATAAACTAGAACAAAGATTGTGAGACAGGCCCTGTTGACTGATATCTGGCTCTGACCTCACAAATGCTCTTCCAGATGAATAGGCAAAAATTCCCACAGACACTCTCCAAAATCTTGTTTAAAGCCTTCCCCAGAAGAGTGGAAACTGTTCTGTCTACTAAGGGAGGACCAACTCCATATTAATGCCTAAGCTGCTATAGGTGGCCCAATACTTTTGTCCTAATAGTGTAGCTTCAGTTTATATTTTTCTCCTGGTTGTTTGTGTGAATGATTAAAACAGTTAAACTCAGATGTTATGAAATTATCGTGTGTTTGTGAGGGTTTTGAATTACTCATAATACAAATACGAGCATTATGGTGTACCCATGATGAATTCAACAAACAGCAATGGTGAACACATATATCCCAAAGAAGAAACAGAAATTAGTGTGCATGTTTCTTTTCTTTGACAGCATTATTTAATTATTTCTGGATTTTTTTTGAAAGTACAATTGTGCATAAGTCTTTCTCTGGTATGTGTGTGTCTCTCAGAGGGAGTATCGGAGGGACTATGAGGAGCAGATGAAGGGGAAAGCCTTGGTGGACGTTGACCAGACTCCTGGATACCTGACAGCCCGCCATGCCAGCAGCCTGCTGAGCGAGGTAATGAACACTCAGACAGATGTGGTGTTTAAAAGGATTTAGAGTTCTTTTCAAGCTGTGTTAAAACTTTGTTATGGTGAGCATTATACAGCATTGATTTCCAACATGCAGTAATTTGGCTTGTGAAACAGTTAAAGTATGAGTTTGTATTCATGTTTTCTTCTCTGATTTGGGTTTTTAGATCCAGTACAAAGCAAGGGAGATAAAAGTGTCCACCATTTATTCATTCTAGAAATAGCGAGACAAAGAATAAAGTATCAACTGACTGCTGATTTAAGGCTTTTTAGACCCTGAATTAATGAGAGTACCCAATATTTATATAGCTGAAAAGCAGGAATATGATGGAATCATCAGTCCTGGTGTTGCTGCCAACACAAATCCTTCATGTCATCGCAATAGCGCAAAAATGATTTGACGCAGGTTTTTGAATTTTGGCACAGTGATATACCTCCATGAGGCGCTGGTTAGATTTGCAAATTTGAAAATAAGAATTTCCCACTAGGTGGCGTTAACTGTAAAAATGTTTACATTTGTAGCCATATCTCTGACTATTCATCCAATCTGCATGAAAAAAAATTGTGGCGTCATATACTTTTCACGGTGACACTATGCCATGTCTGCCCTCATTGCTGTCTGCTGACGCTGCTGCTGAAATTGATAAAAATTGACATTTTTAGCCGTGTCTCTGTGACCGAACTGCACAAAACAAAAACAAACTGATTGTGGAATCACATACTTTCATGGTGGCACCACTCCACAGCCGCCACAAATCCAAATCCATCATGCAAATGCGATAAAACACATGAGAGCTGGAGCTGATTAGATCTTCCACCATTTTGAAAACATGCCTTGGGGTTTTCTGTAAAAAAAAGTTCACATTTTTACCAATATCTCTGTAACTATTCGGCTGATGTGCACAAAAGAAAAACCAAACTGACTGCAGGATCTTATACTTTCATTGTGTCACCATGCTGTGTCTGCTGCTGTTGCCGCCTGTTGTTGCTGTAGAATCTGATTCACTGCTGCATGTCCCGGTTCTTAATTATCCAATTTGTATGAAGGAAAAAAAAAACAGAGTGACCATGGTATCCAGCCTCACAGCTCATCCAGTGGGTTCAAGTCAGGGTTCATGAAGAAAATGGTGCTTTTTAGGCATATAGCTTTAGTGGTTGCAAGGTAACCATGGGGATCTAGTTGACTAGAGCAGTGGTTCTTAAGCTTTTTCAGTGATGTACCTCCTGTGACATATTTTTTCAGCCAAGTACCCCCTAACCAGAGAAAAGTGGTCTTGGTTGAAAAAAGACCTAAAACAGCACTGCAGCATCAGTGTCTGAATTACTAAACTCTATAACTGTGCAAAACATTGCTTATCTATACTAGTCTGTTTTGAACTATTTGGAGATAAAATATATAAAAATAACTTTAAATTTGTTTGTGCACACAAAAATAATTATCAACTGAAAGTGCCTCTTTTGGGATTATAATAAATTTTAATTTTCTCAAACTGAATTTTTGAACTTAATTATAAACATTTCTTCACAAAGAATCATAAACATCATCATGCATAGAACATATTTACAAAAAGAAATCTTAATACATTTATTAGGAGGACACTGTCCAAGTTAAATGACAATATTGGACAGTCCTTCACAGCCTGTCCATGATGTGCTGGACGGACACAGGAGCACGTTCAGCAGCAGACTCATTCCACCATGATGCTCCACGGAACGCCACAGGAAATCATCCCTACCTGTGGACATTAAAATATGATTCCTCACTGTGACACCTTGACTAGTTTCA
>VUQH01042022.1:0-12494 GCA_015106775.1 Etroplus canarensis | reverse complement strand
CCCAGTGAGAGATGGACTCCGTCAGGGCTGCCCTTTGTCACCGAGCCTGTTCATAATTTTTATGGACAGGATTTCTAGGCACAGCCAGGGAGAGGACGGTGTCATGCTCGGTGCAAACATGATCTTGTCTGTCCGGTTTGCAGGTGATGTGGTCCTGATGGCTTCATCGACCAATGACCTATAGGGCTTGCTGGGGTGGTTTCTTACTGAGTGTACAGCAGCCAGGATGAGAATCAGCACCTCGAAGTCTGAGTCTATGGTACTTAGCCTGAAAAGGCTCCGTGTTGGGGATGAGATCCGGCACCAAGTGGAGGAGTTCAAGTGTCTTGGGGTCTTATTCAAGAGTGAGGGGAGAATGGAGCAGGAGATTGATGGATTGGGGCAGCATCTGCAGTGATGTGGATGGTGTACCGGTCTGTCATGGTGAAAAGGGAGCTGAATTCTTGGGCAAAGCTTTCGATTTACTGCTCTTACTATGTTCCTACCGTATGGTTATGAACATTGGTTAATGACTGAAAGAATGAGATCCAAGTGACCTAAATGAGCTCACTCTGCAGGGTTGTTGGACTCACCCTTAGAGAAAGGGTGAGGAACTCAGTTATCCGGCCTTAGAGTAGAGTGGCTACTCCTCCACACTGAAAGGAGCCAGTTGAGGTGGTTCAGGTTTCTGATCAGGATGCCTTCTGGATGCCTCCCACTTCAGATTTTTCAAGCACGTGCCTCTGGGAAGACACCCCGGGGCAGACCCAGGATACTCTGGAGAGACTATGTCACCCAGCTGGCCTGGGAGTGACTTGGTGTCCCCACTAAAGAGATGGAGGAGTTGGCTGGGGAGCGACAAGTCCGGGCTTCTCTGCTCAAACCACTGCCTCTGTGACCCAGACCCCTTGAAAAAAGTTTTTTTTTTAAAAATTATTATTATGGTACTGTTGTTTTCAGGTGTAATAGTATCATGATGGACTTTATGATCTGTGTTTTGTGAAATTTTTTGTGTGAGTGCTTCCAGTTAGCTCTACTACAAACAAGATTCACAGACAAAAAATGTGGAAACAGAAGAAGAACAGGGTAAAGTTAGGTTATTCTGCACACAATTGAATGCATATTTGATTATATTTACACCCCATGCATAATTTTACAGGATATTTACAATGTCAATCAGTGAAAAAAAACAGGAATAAAAATATGTTATTTACAAATAAAGCATTGTTGTTCTGAACGATATTTCACTGCCTCAATTGTTCAAACCCCTCAGACATTCAGAGCTGCTATGTAATTACTTTCTAGGCAATGGCTTTAATCTCAAAGAGTGATCGTTATTCTCAAGGCTTTTGTTGCTAAACTTCCATTTTCCTATTTCTATAGACTAATGAGCGATGTCCCTAGCAAGACCCTTTTCTCCATCAATGTCATTATCATCATCTTCAAATGTTTTATTGATGGTTGGCAGACAGCGTTTTGGTGCTTTCCTGCTACCTTTTGAATTGGAGTGCGGATTCATTTTCTGTTCTAAAAATGTCACGATGCAGCCGCACTGCATCATGTAACAGTGATAAAACTATAAACTTTAAAATCCATCCAAACTGAATTTAAGTTCATTAAATACCCTTCTAGGCCATTAGTTATTAAATGTGCATATCTGGAGACTTTTTAAGGACCTGTGGCCACCCTGTTTTAGTCGTACATTTTTTCTTTTATTTAAAAAAAGAATTGTTTTTCATTTATAAAATTCCAAGTAAAACTATTTCACAGTGAATATGTTTACTATGATTTATCAAGATCTTTCCTTTGTCAAGTTAAGTGGTGAATGTTGATTACTAACTGCAATTAACAGAGAATTAATTGACTGTTTGCTATTTTCACATGGATAATAACACAGTACAAATTCATAATGAGGCAATCTCATTAAGAGATCGCACCAGCATCATTGGCAAGGTCATTAGAAAGTAGCGTTTTGCACACCAGCTCTCTCAGACGGATGTATTAATTAACATACAGTATGACTTTCAATACCAAATGTATCTGCCAGTAGCTCGGCTTGACCTTAAAGTGGATTCCCTGCTTTCATTAGAATAATTAATGCCTAAATCAAGCGTACTACGAACTTATTGTCAGCTCCCTAAAATGCACTGTTGATTACCTTTCGTGGACTTTCCTTTCTCCTCTATTTTTAATGTTTCCCATTAACATATACGGCTTAATAGCAATACTGCAAATTGCAATGGTGATTAAAAGAAAAGACACAGACACATTTACTGGGAGCACTGCAGAGGTTACAATTAACAGTGTGTTTCCAGAAATGTTCTTATGATCTGCTTGGTCTGTATGAAAGGGAAAAGGTCACAGACTATCCATCTGGACAAAAGTATTGGACCTGCCATGGAAAGGTAAGGAAGAAAGACAAACTATAAAGAAAATTCACACTACGTGATCAAATTCAGTGACCTCTATGAAGCAATCCATTTTTGTGCGTAGTACTGTAATAGGATGCTACTCTTGCACAAAGTCAGTTCATGAAATTTCTTCCCTCCTAAATATTCTACAATCATCTGAAGTGGTTTTATAGTAAAATGAGAGAGTTTAGGAACCACAGCAACTCAGTGACCTCACTCGCTGACATTACATGTTTGTAGCTAAGTGCTGAGTTGCATAGTGTGTAAAAGTCATCAATGCTCTGCTGACTCAGTAACTGCAGACTTCCAAATCTTCTCTGGCATTAACATCATCATCATAAAACTGTGCACTGGGAGCTTCATGGCAGGGGTTTCCATGGCCATGCAGCTGCAAGCAAACATTTTTCCTAAAAACGCCATGCCAAGCATTGGTGTAAGGCACTGTAGGACTAGACTTTGGACCAGTGGAAACGTGTTCTGTGGTGTGATGAATCACACTACTCCATTTGGCATTCTGATGGCTGAGTCTAGATTGGGCAAGCAGGGAGCGTTACCTGCCTGACTGCATTGTGCCAACTATTGTTTGCAACTATTGCACTATGTTGCACACGTTGCACTTTATTTATTTATTTTTAAATTTTTAATTTTAAATTTTAAACTGTGGAAAAAAAAAACAACAACAAAAAAAAAAAGTACCTCCTGTCGTATGGCTATATGTTTATATGTTGCACCAGGTCCTGGAGAAACGCTATCTCATTTCACTATGTTCTGCGTCAGCTATATGTGGTTGAAATGACAATAAAAGCTCTTGAATCTTGAATCTATATAAGGGGAGGGATAATGTTATGGTGTTGCCTTTCTGAGGTTGGCCTGGACCCCTTATTTCTAGTGAATGAAAATATTAATGGTTCAGCTTACTAAGACATTTTGAACGATTTTGTGCTCTGACTTTGTGCGAGCAGACTTTGTGGGGAAGGTCGTTTTTTGTTCCAACGTGTGTCATGAATGGCTCAAAAGCCATGACAAATGACAGGGAGTAACACCATAATACAAGTAACAAAAGCCTAACAGCAATAACTAAAATGACCAAAATAAATACCACGAGGTGTGTCAGTCATAGTTAATAAGTAACGTTGGCATGTACGCATTAGTGCTGAAGTGGTGAGTGAGGTGCTGTTCAGAAGAAAAGAAAGCATGAGTTCTGCATCGTTTTTCCTTTTGAAGGAGCAAGTGAAGTGTCCTTTTATAGTAGCAAGCCTGGGCCCAGTTGTTCCCAATCACGACAACCCAACCACGCCTACTGGGCATATGCAACTAAAAATACAGACAACAAGGCAGCCCAGCAACCTGAAGATGCAGAGTCGTCACACTGGACTGTGCCCAGGTGCACAAAGCAAGGTGAAGTTTGGTACTGAAGAACTTGACTGGCCCTTACAGAGCCCTGACCTCAACCCCATCCAACACCTTGGGGCTTGCAAGCCAGGCCCTTACATCAAACATCGAACATTAGTGTCTGACCTAAAAATGCCCTTCTGGATGAATGGGCAAAAACTCATACAGACACATAACTGCAAAGGACTCCATAATGCCAATGGATTTAGAAAGGACTGTCAAAAAACCCTATATGTTTAACGTATAGGTGACCCTATCTATCTATCTATCTATCTATCTATCTATCTATCTATCCTCAAGTATTACTGTGATCCTAATTAAATGCAATCTGAGTATTTAGGGTTCTCAAATCTCTCCCCAAATGACAAGTACTTAATACTGCTTCCTGTTCGGATATGAGCCAAATATAGAGAGTCTTACAAAAGGCAGCTCTGTAAAGAATATGATTAGTTGATTGCGGAAGGAAGTACCCTGAAGGATCTGGATAAGAGCTGTCAAACAGAAGCCTGAGTGGTGCTCGGAACCGAAAAAAGCAGCAGGAAAAAAACATACCACACCAAATAACTGTTAAGCTAATCTCCTCCTCTTCTCTTCTTTATATCCTTCCTCCTCCCACTCCTCCTCTGTCATGATTACTGGAGCATTACTTTAAGCAAAATGCACAGAGAACGAAGGATTGGGAAGAGAAAAGGAAAAGATACAAAGAGAAAGAGGAACTGGAAAAGAAGTACAGAAAGCGTAATGTTTTTTTGCCTGCACGCACAGTTGGCTTGCACATATTTACACCCCCAGACAGGGAGCTAATGAAAGGCAGTCTCTTCAAAGCTAGCCAGAGCAACCTATAAGAATGTGAACTAAAAAGAGAGGAAAAGGGAACAAGAAGTTCTGGATAATGGATCGAGGCAAAACAGGACAACCCTGACAAGATGTCGAGAGGGTGCTGATATGTCAGCTTTTATTTCCTTCCTCTCCTACTGCTCTCTCTGTCAGAACAGCACTCATCTGTGAGAAGTAGGGAAAGGCGGGGAGCCCAGTGGAGAGAACATTAGCCCTCCAGCGATCACCAAAGGCCGCTGACACTCATCAGTCTAAGAGCCCTCCAGTGATGGGATGGCATCATCTTAGCAATGACCTTGATTGATTGGCGCCAAAGACCTCCCATCTTTAACAAATGGGTTCTAATGAGTTTAAATGCTTGGTTTCTGATAGATATGTGCTAACTAGTGTGAATATTGGCATAGTGAGTTGTCCCGTTCCTGTCTTTGTTTCTGATTTGTTAAATAGGCTCTACGCTACATGGACAAAAGTATTGGGTCACCTTCATATTCACCCTAAAGGCTTTTACCAAATCAGAATACTTTATTTTTATGACATCTTATTCTAAATCCAAAGACATGAATATGTAGTTGGTCCCTCCTTTGCAGTTATAACAGTATCCACTCGTCTAGGAAGGCTTTCTACAAGATTTTTAAGTGCCTGTGGGAATTTTTGCCCAGTCATAAGGGAGTTTAGACACTGATGGGGGATTAGAGGGCAGGGCTCACAATCGCCATTCTAGTTCATTCTAAATGTGTTAAATGGGGTTGAGGTCAGGGTTCTGTGCAGGTCACTCAAGTTCTTCCACACTAAACTCATCCAACCATGTCTTTATGGAGCTTGCATTGCATACTGGGGTTCAGTCATGCTGGAACAGAAAAGGTCTTCCCCAAACTGTTCCCACAAAATTGGAAGCATAGAAAGATATTACCTTTGTTGCATTGTCGACAGATTGTATGCATACTGGGGGAAAACCACATGCTAGTAAGTAAACTGTGGGACTAATTAGGTACAGTGCACAAGTTTCCCCACTAAGTTTGGGCTTACTTTGTACCTGTAGCACACCTCAAATAAAATAAGAATAGTGCGCCATAAATATTGCTGTTTATGCAGATCCAAAATAATGGTACTTATTCAAAGTAGAAATAATAAAAATTCATGTGTTTCTAACACCAACATTTATTCACAACCAGAGAGTAAAAAATATCAAAACAGTAAACAAATGCAATAACAGTACAGAATAAAATTGTATTTATAAAACAGAAAACTGTGGGGAACCAATATTCTCATGATTGTTTAATTGATTGTGAAGGTAAAATGATTCCAGGTAAGCTCATGATGATTGATTCATTCATGGTGGGTCCATTTGGACTTAAGGTTACTCTCTCTACAGATGCCAGTGTCTGTGAAAGTAATAAACAATCATGAAAACACATATTTTCAACACAAACCAATTTGGTTGGCAGAAGTACTAGCTAATTCTTTCTTTATATATGCTTCCACTAAATAAACATCATGCTCATATATACTCAAGTATGCGACTTTAACATAAGATTTTCCTATATCCACCACAAATGAAGGGTTTTCTGTGCGAAAGCCAACAGTGAGCTGCTCACAGAATTCTCCCATGGTGGCCCAAGTTCTGTGGGCCTCCCATGGTCTTGCCTACCTGTGGGCTTTCCCACATGAAGTCTACATGAGGGTCCTGAAGGGCAAAACTACTGTGGGCGCTGTGTGGGCTCACCCAGTTGGGGCCCCAGTGGGATAAGTGCAGGTTTACCCTGCCCACTCAGGCCCACAATTTACCTACAAATGCCCATTGTGGCCCTTCATGTTTGTTGGGATCCTATAACAGTACCATGCTGAATCATTCTTTCACAATTTTTTATAAAGGCAGACTGCATGATGTTTGATTTTATACACCTGTGGCAATGGGACTGAATGTAACACCCGAATTCATTAATTAAGAGGTGTGGCCCAATGATTTTTTCCATATAGCATACCTGGCAAAACCTCAGCCTGTTAGCACTGTGGCATTGGCATTTAGCTCAGCAGCACAATAGCACATTTATCACAACACAATATTTTCCCTAAGTGATCCAAGAGCGGTTACCAATGGCTGTGATCACTGTACACTCTACCACTAGTATAACTAAAGTATGATATTCCTTACTCAATATATCTGGGGATGCTGATTCTAGGGATTAGCTATGTAAACACTGAGTGTTTCAAGTCTTTCCACATCATGCATTCTGTCCTAGGCAACCCAGCTGGGGGGCTGATCATTCCCTGCCTTGCATCCCAGCAACAGTAGCCACGGACTCTCCCTGCTGGGACTTAACAATCTCATGGCTTATTTCTGGGGCTTCAGAAATTGTCCCAAAAGCCTTTTTATTTGCATACCCAACTTTATTGAACTAACCTGTAAAGTCCCACGAACCCGCTGCAGTTTTCTTGCAGCTGGCAGGTGGGTTACTGAGGCGTAATACATGGCAACTAGCACTTAGAACATTTCCTGCCATTCATCTTGTCAATTTGCTCTTTCCAGAATACTGTGAGTTCTTTTCCCCAGCCTTAACAAAGGTAGGGTGATGTATTTTCTTCTTAAAGCAATTATAAAAAAAATCCTATAACTACTATGTTTTGCTGCCTCCGTCAGCCTTTTACAGATGTGTTTGGTCAGCTGCTGAGATATGCTCAACAGATCCTGGATTGCACTGCATGTATATCCAGAGCTTTAATCTTATAGGCATAATCTTATAGATATTTATCCATCTTCACAACCTAGCTATCAAGTGGTGGTATCTATGATGGTCTTGTTTAGGCTAGAGTCAGGCTAGAGTCAAAGCCTTTCCCAAGGCCCCCCACTGGCTGTGCCATGATGGATAAAATAATAAAAGCAGATTTCAAGAATCACAAGTATCTTTAGCATCTGTCCATACATCCATCTATCCATCCATCCTTGTTTGTTTTAAAACACACTCTTGTCAAATATATTAGCTTACAGGTTAGGTCCATAAGTTTTAGATGAGTTTACAGTTAGGCCCATAAGTTACTGTACAACACCACAGTAGATTTTAAATCAGTTGAGATGTGATCAAATTGCAAACTTTCAGTTTTCATTCAAGGGGTTTAACAAAAGAAGTGGAGTCAGTGTTTAGGAATTATAGCCATTTTTACACATAGTCCCCCATTTTCAGAGGCTCAGACATTATCAGACAGTTGACTGACAAGCAGTTTAATGTCCAGGTGATCCCCGTTCCCTTGTTATCTCATGACAAACTAGGTAGATCAAAGATTTAGAATTGATTCCAAGTGCTGAGCTTGCATTTGGTAAGTATTCACTGAAACTCTCAATATGAAGTACAAAGAGATGCCGATGCAAATAAAGGAGGCCATTACTAGGCTGAAAGACAAAAATAAACCAGAATTGAAAATATAATCAGAGAGATAGCAAAAAGTGGTCAAATCAATAATCTGGAAAACTGTTAAAAAGAAGGAATGCACTGGCCAGCTCAGCAATACAGAAAGGCCTGGAAGACCATGGAAGATAACTGCAGTGGATGATTGCAAATTTAAACTCCTTCACAACATCTAGATAAGTGAAGACCATGCTACAGGAGATGGGTGTATCATTGTCAATGTCTACAATCAAGAGACAACTCAATAAATGTAAATACAGAGAGTTTACAACAAGGTGCAAACCCCTGGTTAGACTCAAGAACACCAAGTCCCAATTAGACATATCTATAAAAAAAAATCTTTGCACAGATAAAATCATGATTACCTCTTACCAGAACAGTGGGAAGAGAAAAGTGTGCAGAAGGAAAGGAACAGCTCATAATCTGTCAAACGTGGCGGAGGCAATGTTCTGTTCCAAAAGAATAAAACAAACAAGACCAAGAGAGTTTATTTCTGAATGTCAGAAATTCTAGCTAGTGCTATCATCCCTGTCACACACACACACACCTGGAGATATTACTGTCATTTTGTGGCATCGGGTAGCAAAAACCTTCCCTGTTCCCCCTTTTAAATGTCACAGGGTTAGGTTCAGCGCTGATAGCCATAGGTCCACTTGACTCAAATGTGAAGTGGTGATCGGAAGCAGCTCCTGGTGAGCTTTACGGTGCTTTTCATGTATTGATGTTCAGTGACATTTGAATTGCACAAGTCTTTCTTTTCTACTCATTCAGTGGGAATGATGGCCTTTATTCTTACAGGTGCTGCAACATAACACTACAAGATTCTTGATTTACGTGTCAGTCCGCCGTAAGAAATTAGTTGATGTTATTGGCACAGCAGTACTTCCAGTGGAAGCGAAACTGTAATCATCTCTTTATGCATGCTATAAGAAAGCAGGGCCGCAAGACAGCGTTACACCAGAATGCATGATGAAAAAGTATATTTTTCATTTTTTCTTCTGACTGACAGGTAGAATGGAAAACAGGAATGTGCCCCGGAGACAAATTGCTTATACTGTATGATTCATATCTTTTCTGGTATCGATCATACAGTGGTATCCAGACAGAGGTGTCCATCATATTATAGATTCAGGTCAGAATTGAGAAAAAAAAGCGTGCTTTTCCATATTACTGTAGGTGACTATATCTTGTGAAATCACAGATCTTTACAGTATTTCACTGCCAGGAAATGCTGCGTGAAGGTTGAATGAACAAAATGTCAGAGGGGCTTAGCTCTAAGCCAACAACACGGCTCTTTATATGATTCTGTGTACCAAGTTATATCTTCAACAGAAGCATAGATCATAGTCGCTGTCAGCCACAGCTATGATCAGTTGGCTGTTATTTCTTGTGTTATTAACAATTCTGTTACATCTCTCTACAAGCTATATAGAAATCCTAAAAAGATAATTTAAACATATGGGGACAAAATATTTAGCAATCAAGCTCACATTCCGATCGGAACAGTCATCATCCAATTAGACAGGAAGCGGCAGATGGCCACATGGCAAGGACAGCTGGTTTTGAGGTTTTCACTGTTTGTCTGTCCATCAGCGTGTCAATCATGAGCTGCTCTTCTCAGCCTCGCAAGTATGAGGCAGAGACTGTCAAAATTGTCAGGAATGTGTCACGAGTGCCCTGCATCAAGGAGATGAGGGGTGATGTTACAGGTGTATGCTGAAGCAAGAGCTCCATCTAGTGCTACCCTCAGAATGGCCAGCATCTGGATCAAATCTCCCAGAAAACTTCAAATGGATGTTTTCAGCGTGTTTTAATGCCCTGTTCCCAATCTTCCAACCCAAATTATTCTGCTCGGATGTTTGCCAGCTCAGTTTAGTATATTGTAATGAAATGCAATCTTAAAAATGGGCTAATGTATTATGCTAATTTACTATTTCTATAGCATGGATTTATTTTGTGGAATACAGGATGGATACATTATCCATATATGACAGTAGTTAGCACTATGTTTAGTTTTGGAATAATTAGAATTACTAAGCAGGCAAACTGCCTTTTGTTGTATATTTATGGATATTAAAAATTAATAATTGTTGATAAGTTATTCAAATTAGGCTGTGCAATTAAGTGCTTCATATGTAAATATTAAGTAATTAAAAGAAAAAAAAGACTGCATAAGTGGTTTTGGAATATATTATTTTGTGTTTATTGGTTCATTGTCTAAACCAGAAACTAGTTTCAGTCATCTTGTTATAAGCACAACACAACGTCCAATGAAATCAACAAGAACCATAATGGATGGTTAAAAAAAAAGAAACGTCGGACTTCCACGTCTTATCAACTCCACACAGTGGGAGTTCTGTTTTGCAGCCGAATTGTGGCACACATATGCTTATCTGAGCCTCACAAACACCTCGATATACACCTCACACACATCCAACCCCCAAGACACACACACCCTTGCATGCATGCACGCTGTTTCAAAGTCAGGCTCCTGACTGCAGCAGCCTCACATGATTTGCCAGCAAAGAAGGGGGAAAAAAGCAGATTGTAGGAAGAAAGGTTTGGTCTGTGAAGCGTTTGGAATCAATGCATCTGGGTTGCCTTTGAACACTCACTATGTCAGATGCTGCAATTCAGAATCATGAGAAGAAGAGGATAAATGGGTTAATTGAAATATTAAGCAAGGGCAGAGGAAAGAAATTGAATAACCCGAGTGCAATGCTGTTGAGAACAAGAAAAGGGAGTAAAAGATTTCCCATCAACAAAAGGGAAATTTTAAAAACCATTCCTTGCAAAGAAGACTTATGGTTTTTTTCTGCCCTGTGCTATTACATTAAGGTTGTGGAGAGGTGTTCTTGTGCGGCTTAACACAACAGGGGTCGACCGGGGCATTTCAGAGCTTACTCAACAAAGTGTCAATCTCGGCCCATGTTCACTCCAAAATCAAATTCCACACGCCCATTTCTACACATTTTTCTCAGAGTAGGTTCATGTAATGCACAGCAATATGGTGCCATGAGCCTTTAGATGTCCTTCAGCGTGTTGTGCTCCATTTAGCCCTACTGTGCACAGCAGGCAATTTCAGACATTTGGCTCCTATTGCCTCCCACAGTTGCACTCTGTTCTCGCTATCGTACGACTGTCTAACACTATCTTTAAGCTTGAACTTACAGATGGAGAGGAAGAGGAAATGGAAGCTAGATCCTGTACCTTTGATCATCCCTTTAGTTCCAGCACAGACTGGAGAGTATTACAGAAAAAAAAAGAAATTGAGCTGGCTCCTCAAAATGAGAATGAGGTCCATCTCTGTCTGCTGTAAAATAATGGGAAATAGACTGCAGGTCAGAGATAATCAGTAGCATAATGAGTTCAGAGAGTGAGGTTTAAGATCAAGTTATCTTTGCATTTCATTTTGCACTGCTGTTGTGCTAATGCTATAATGTACAGAAGTATAGGAGAATAAAGCTGCATCAGTTTAAGTATTATTTCAACACCATTAAAATGAAAGACGGTATGTCAGATTTCGTAAATAGCTCAACATGACAGTCACACAATTTCTCTTTCATTTCTGCCCATTTTAATATAGCTAAAGAAAACATAAGCAAAACAAAAGGAAGGTAAAATGTGCCAAACTAAACTCTTTCATTTTATTGTTGTAGAATTATGATATAAAGCTCATTTAGTTTGATTTATGTGCTGAGACATAATACACAGCAACGGAAGGAACAGCCACTGCAGTTCTCTTGTTAGTAATGCTGTCATCTCCTCTGCCACACCGCAATGCCTGCTATCATTTTATGATTTCAGAAACTATGGGGAGACAGATGGATGTTTCCAGAATGACAAATGGTAGAAAATAGGGAGGATACTAAAACAGTTGGAAATGCCTTCTGTTGTACAGTATATACAGTGGATATAAAAAATTAACACACCCCCATTAAAATACCATGTTTTTCTGATGTACTTGTCCCCTATAGCCTGTTCAGTTCAACTGAAAAAGAAAAAATACAACAACAAAAAATAGTGGATGGGCCATTCGAAAATTTTCATTTTCTTGTGGTGAAGCAATTCTTTTGTTGCCTTGAATGTATGCTTTTGGAGTCATAGATGTGCCTAAAGGTGACAGTCCTCTTCAGCTTCAGCTTTCTGGCAGACATCTGAAGGTTTTGAGCCAAAATTGATTGGTATTTGGAATGGATCATAAGTCCCTCTACCTTTAGTAAAGCCCCATTTCCAGGTGAAAAAAGCCCAAAGCATAATGCTGCCAACACCATGCTTCACCGTGGGTAGGGTGTTCTTCTATTGTTTGTGCACCAAATATCGTCTCGTCTCGTCTCGTCTCGTCTCGTCTCGTCTCGTCGTCTACCGCTTTTCCGTGGGTCCGGGTCGCGGGGGCAGCAGTTCGAGCAGAGAAGCCCAGACTTTCCTCTCCCCAGCTACCTTCCTCTCCCCAGCTAGATCTTCAGGGGGGACA
>VUQH01042020.1:0-11995 GCA_015106775.1 Etroplus canarensis | reverse complement strand
TACGCAGGGTGTCTCTCGCCCGGTCTTGCGGGTTTGGCAGGGTGGGATGTTTTTGTGCTTGGTGGTTTTGGAGGAACGAAGCGAATGAACCTCCAGCGCGCCGAGTCATCAATCAGCACAGTCTGTCACCTAAATCATGGGACGAGTCATCATGGGGGGTGCGCAGCTGTGTGTGTGTGTGTGTGTGTGTGTGTGTGTGTGTGTGCACACGCACGTGCATGGGTTGGTGTGGCCAAATGTCATCACAACAATCAGGGGAAGAAAAATGAAATCCTCCAGGGTGAGAACGTTTTGTGTTTTCTTCCTTACTTCTTTCAGGGTTGTTAAGTTCAAACCAACACCCCTTTATTTTATTTTTATCACGCAATGTCAGTAATTTCTCTCTTGCATCGTTAATATCACCACTTCAAACAGTCAAGAAAATACCTGGATGCACTGGCAGTTTGACTCATGGATTCTGCTTCAATAAACGACTTTGTAGTTATTGTGCAGGTTTGCAGGGGTGATGACGTTACATGTAGACCTTAATGTTCCCTGAAGGGATACAGCAGCACATAAACGGTAAGAAAAAACAGCAAATGAGCTGTTTGTGCAAAAGTGAAGATGAGACCAAAAAATGAATTTAATAAGGTAAATTTGTGCAAAAATCTCCATCGTTCATGTTAACGCCCCTATCCCTGCAACATAAAGTAATCTGGAGCACTGCTTTAGGATTACAGACGGGAATTCATACAGTGATATTTACAAATAGAATATCATGTTGATACCACATTTACTATATCAGAAACTTTATATTTTTTCTGTACATCTTTATTACATTAATAGATTGATTTTTGCATAAATAGACTAAACTATTTACTCATAGCATTACTTTTTAACTTTTTCATCCTAGACATTAGTCATAGCATTAAAATGAACTTTTTAATAATGTAGAGAAAACCTGATGTAGTAACACACAGTGAGTGGCTAGTGACCTGGGAGGGAGCCTGAATTATTGTCCCAATCTGGCCCTGAACACATGTTTTTCCTCTAAAGAGACACTGTTATTAATATTCATTAGGGGATCAGACATTTAAATGGTAAATGTTGAATAGACTGGTACTTATATAGCGCTTTTCTACTTTCACTGAGCACTCAAAGCACTTTTTACCTCAAGTCTCACAATTTGGGGTTCAGTGTCTTGCCCAAGGACATTTCTGCATGTAGAATGGAGAAGTCAGGGATCTGCCAGCTTTGGCGTTGGAAGATGAACCGCTCTACCTCCTAAGCCACAGCTGCCCCATTTAGGCATTCGATTTTTCTTCGGTAAACATGAACTTCCGCCACTGATTATTTTCATCTTGCTTTTTTTCCTGCAGCTGTAGCGGCATTAATTACAGCAGGATTTTGTAACATGGGTGTTAACAGCTGTAAAAAGCTGGACAGCTTTTGCTCTGAGACTGGAACAGAGTTTTTAATATTGCTGTAGTCAAAATGACTCTTATTCTGCTCATTTTTCTTGGAGATCATATATAGAAACAGTCACAGAGATGTCAGCATCAAATAGAGTCAAGCTAGAAACCTGTTTGTGACTAATTGGCTGCTCTAACCTCACTCTCTCACCTACCGACTGATTCTGAGCTGCCCACTCAGAATCTTTAATTGCCCGCCCAAACACAGCAGGCTAGAACCAGCCTTAGTTCTACTTTGAATAATAAGGTTTTGGTCCGGGGTGATTTTTAATAATTTTAGTGTACTCAAACATACTGTATGCAACAAAGCCTCCTCTTGGTGTTATGTTGAGACAAACTGGACCAAATAGTTTTCATAGTTCGCTGTGTCATTTTAGTTTCCGTTACCTATAACAACCTCAAACCAAAACAAGATAAGCGCCCTGATCTGTGTGGTGTCGACTGTGGAATCTTTGGCGTGGCTTTCTGCTAAAAAGGGAACACCACAGGCTTATCTCTTATTCTGTTAAAACAACTAGAACAGCTCATGCAGTAGTGCACTGTCCATTTGTAAGCAGAGGACATTGCTCGTGGTACTCCTGCATGATTGCAGTGAGTTAAAACCTTATTCACCACTTTCATTTCGAGTTTTGTTAGCAGTTTACTGACATTCTGACCTCTACATAGACTTTCTTCGTGTATCAGTGTCTCAAGGCCACTTACCTCACTCATATTTGATCGTACTACCCGATACTCAAGGACAGAAATGTCCAGAACTTGGCCTGGGGGCCAGTGGTGGTCCAAGGTCAGCTTCTATGCAGCCCCTGGCTTAAAAGCCTTAAAAGTATTTACTTATTGCCCGCCAGCCCTGTCAAACAGAATTAATCAATTATACCAGTTCAGTGCAATGCAATTTCAATTTTCACTTCACAGTGAAAAGAGAAATCATGATCTCTGTTAAAAGCTCCCGCCACTTGGCAGCTTTAGAAAAGAGAAAAGTTAATAGTGAAGGCGCTGCTTTCAGGAGAGGTAGGAATTCCACTAGAAGTCCAGCTAAGACCCCCATTCCACTGGTGCTAAAATCCTGAGCAATCTGCAGTGGACTGGAACGTTCCATAAATGAAATGCCAATAATCGGCAAGAAACGGCATAATCAGGATAATCGGCTCGTGTTTTTGACCCTGCTCAAAAAATTGGCAATGTTCCGGAACTTAAACGGCATGACCGGGAGTCTTAATGGGACGAATTGGGAAGGCCAGGAATAGTCCGTAAGTATCAGCAACAAAACGGCATCTAAAATTTTTCCCGTTGTGTGCCGTTTTATTCTCGTTTTAATCCTGGTGCTCCCGATCGCTCCAGCTTTACCTCCAGTGCACCGCCGATGCACTGGTGTCTTAATTGCCGCTATGTTAACACAAATCGGGAACAACGCCGATTGGCCCCGTCTAATTGCCGTTTAACTGCCAGTTAACTGCAGGCGTGCTCCTGGTCAATCAAAACACATGCCGTTCAGTTGCCGATTAACTGACGGTGCGTTGCCATTTGGATTTCTCCAATAAATAAGGGCCGTTTTCAATCCCGACCGTTAACTTTCTGAATGCGATCCTGAACACAACACATCTCCGCAATGCCACCACGAGGAAAGTCAGGATGAGGAGGGAAAGGCCGAGGGAAAAAGGGATGTCTGGCATCTCCTTCGCCAACAAATTAAAATTCAGATCAAGTTTTGGTCTGAATATATAGGATTTTGGCGTCATTGCCCCGATCATGCCGTTTTTACCGGCTATTATCGGCAATACCGGGACTATACTGGGAATGCAACGTAGGGTGTCCTTGGCATTGTTTACATTGCATTGCATTATTGCAACTGTTGCACATGTTGCACACATTGCACTTTATTTATTTATTTTATTTATCTCTTTTTTAAATCTTTTAAACTTAAATTTTTTAACTGTAGATATAAAAACTAGTCCTGTCTCTGTCACATGTCATATGTTTACATGTTTATATGTTGCACCAGGTCCTGGAGAAACACTATTTCATTTCACTATGTTCTGCGTCAGCTATATGTGGTCGAAATGACAATAAAGCTCTCTTGAATCTTGAATCTTGAATCAGTGAGAATTAAGCGTGATAAATGGCAGTTCAGCATCAGTTAACCGCCAGTAAAACGTCTTTCATCAGTGGGTAATTGGTTGAAAACAGCAGTGCGATCGGCACAACCGGGAGTGCATCATGAGTGCATCCTGAACGCTGTGCCCCGTGCCAGGGTCACAACATGAATGCCAGCCTTATGATGGGAATATAATGGCAAGAGATCATCAGGAATCCAAATTTGGTCAATTTTCAGCTGTTTCATGCCGTTTTGTGCCGTTTTGATCGGGGACACTAAATCGGCATGAATCGCCATAAACGGCACTATTACAGCTCCAGTGTAATGGGGGTCTAAGAAGCCTGTACTCCAGTTTTGGTGACTGAAATTCTAGGATTTTATTTGGACATCAGTTAGCACTAACTAGCCGGTATCTGTGTGTGATACACTCATACAGTCTGTAAATGCAGCTTGACAATCAAACTTGCAAGTGTTAGCTGATAACTTAGCACTCCACCCTCTAATATGGCCACTTTCAGTTCCAGAAAATCAAGAGATAAAGTCAGGGTGGAGGCTTCAAGATGCTGAGTTGATGGCGACCAGGTGAGGGGGTGACCCGGATACTTTAGCTTCACTTCTGGGTAGCGATCATGTTGCCCATCTCTCTATTCAGCCTTTATAACACAATATAGTCCCCTTTTAATGTCATGCAGTCCAATAAGTTGTGCATTCCCGGCTCCTCTGAAGCTGGGCCCCATGTACTCAGCAGCCCCTGGCCTTTGTCCCCCACTGCTCTGCTCTGGTAATCCGTCTTCATGTTTGACAAAAATAACAAAACTGTTTAATCCAAATACTCCTGGCCAGCTTTATTTGAAGACTTCAAACATAAAAACTGCACAGAGCTGAACTTTGGAGTTTTAATTCCCAGGTTAGTAATGTCGACGTCACAGTGTGGAGTCATTCATGGTCTGGCATGGCCTGGCATTTTATTGGTTTCAGTGCTTGGCTGGCACAGGGTACTGATCACAACACATAAGAGCATTAAGATCTTTGGGCATTCTTTGATGGATAATTTAACCCTTTGGAGTTCCCTCATTCATCAGTGAAACTAAAACTGAGCATGTTTTATGATGCATGGTTCGTTAAATCATTCAGGTAATATATGCTCACATAACTCTATTTTAAATCACGTAGAGACAAGTTGAGGTCAGTGACTGTTCCATAGCTCCCTTCCATACCTCCATTTCTTGCATTTTCTGCTGCATGAGCAGAACTCTTTTACAATACTAACTGGAGTTACTATTACAGGGGATTTTTGATGTATTAGTTATTTTTCTCTTTCTGGCAGCTTTAATAAATTTAAGAAGTCTGTATTTAGGTTGAGATTTTGCAGAAAACAGGAACAAATGTGTGCAAAATGTAGACATTTTAAAAATGTCGTGAACAAAGACCTCAATCCACCTGGGCTCTGAAGGGTTAAAATCGCTGTGCTGATGGATTCTGAATAAAACCTGGAAAGAATCTCAAAGATCCCACCTGGCTGCCAGTCAGAACTGTTAGGTAACCATCTTCTCCTCAGTGATGTCAGAGTCGGAGACGCCGACCAGTACATAAAAACATGATTCGAGTGTATTTAACGAACTGTTTAAAAAAAAAAATCCGCAACTTCCTATTTGACGTGTTGTTAACCAACCATCTCAGTCCTGTCCCGTAAGTGGCTGCCTAGTTTTGCAGAACTCCCTGACCACAGGGCACCAATACAGAACAACTGTCTTCATCCCCAGCAGGTTTCAAAATCTGCTGCACTGAAGCAACAACAGTAGCGACGTTTCAACACGTCAAGCAGCCGCAGGTGAAACTCGGTTCATCAGTTTGAGGTCACATACAGTTTAAAGAGGAACCCAAAGACGCCACAGGTCTGATGGTGCTGAGCGACCTGTCACGACGCTGTGGCTTCGGGACGCAAAGTTTTAAGTCCTAAAACATTTCTGAGGGCTTTATATCGACTTTGAATAAATAGCTGAAATCCCCAAACTTTCGACAGAAGTGAAAGTGTTTCTATAGCGCAATTGCAACTTTTGCTCGTAATTGTGCTTTACAAATACAGCCCTATGTCAAAAGACCTCCAGGAGGATTTACTGGATAGTGACACCAAAACTGCTGCAGATACATACCGTCACTTGTCGTGCAATATTTTGGTCATCATTTTGGCATCAGCTCGACACATCTTTGTGTGTCAAATTTGCATCTGTAAAGAAAGGAGGAACTAAATCAGCTGGTTAAATGTGGTGCAGAAAATGTGCAACCTTTCCTTTCAGCTGGAGTAAAATAAATAGAACAAAGGTGAAAATATTAGAAAAAGATGACGCATGTTTTAGTGATATTTATTTGTACAAAATGCGGTACACTCCCTGGTCACTTCATTAAATACATCGTTCAAACGCTCATTAATACAAATGTCTTAGGCATGTAGATATGATCAAAACCACCTTCTTAAGATCAAAATGAGCATCAGAATGGGGACCGAAGGTGATTTAAGTGACTTCGAACACGGCATGGTTGTTGCTGCCAGACGGACTGGCCTGAACATTAGAGAAACTACTAATCTACTCGGATTTTCCCTCTCAACCATCTCCAAGTCTTGCCATGAAAGAGAGTAAATATCCAGTGTGTGACGGTTCTCTGGGAGAAAATGTTGATGCCAGAGGTCAGAGGAGAATGGCCAGAATGCTTTCAGCTGATAGGAAGGCAACAGTAACTCAATAACTGCTCATTGCAATCCCGACATGCAGAAGAACATCTCTGAATGCACAACAGGTAGAATTTTGAAGAAGATGGGCTACAGAAGCAGAAGCCCACACAGGGCGCAACTTCTGTCAGTTAAAAAGAGGAAACTACAGTTCATACAGGCTCACCAAAATTGGACAATAGAAGATTGGCAAAACATTGCCTGATCTGATGAGTCTTGATTTCTGCTGGAACAATGGATGGTAGGGTTAGAATTTGCCATGGATCCATCCTGTCCTTTACCAATGGTTCAGGCTGCTGGTGGTGGTGTAATGATGTAGGGGATATTTTCTCGGCACGCCTTGGGCCCCTTGTTACCAACTGAGCATCGTTTAAATGCCACATCCCACTTGAGCATTGTTGCTGACCATGTCCATCCCATCGTTTGCCCATTTTCTGATGGTTGTGTCTAGCAGGATAACGCGCCGTGTCGCAAATTTCAGATCATCTCAAACTAGTTTCTTGAACATAACAATGAGTTCACTGCACTCAAACGGCCTCCACAGTCAGCAGATTTCAGTCCAACACAGACCTCTGGGATGTCGTGGAACAGGACATTCTCATCGTGGATGTTCGGCCGACAAATTGCAGCAACTGTGTGATGCTATCATGTCAATATGGAGCAAAATCTGTGAGGAATGTTTCCAGCACCTTGTTGAATCTATGCCATAAAGAGTTAAGGCAGTTCTGGAAGCAAAAGGGGTCCAACTCAGTACTAGCACAGTATACCTAATGAAATGGCACTAAGTGTATATTCAGGTGCCTAGGGACACTGTTAAAATTAATTCTTAAAACTAAATTCAAACATAATTTTCTGTGCTGCTGAATATTTTTATTGTTTTATCTTCACCTTTAGATAATGCTGGGAATGACTGACGATGCTATGACCAACCCTGCGCTGACACTGACTGTGAAACTTATGAACATTCAGAGTTCATTACACTTTAATCCAAGTGTCAGGAGTCTCTGTTTTTGTCTCGTTCATTTTGTCAGAATAAAATGATCTATAATACCAATGTTGTACAGCTGCTGACTGTCAGCGGGGGATGGTGTGGGTGTCAGGAGATGCAGCATAAATGCAAAAAGACGCAAATATTTCATTTTGGGATTTATCTCCTCTGTATGAGGTGTTAAGGGCCCTTACGTGTTGTGTCTAAAGGCCTTTGTTGCCGTAATCTCTCCGTGGCTGCTGGATATCTGTAGCTCCAAACAACAGCTCATTATGGTACATGTATGTATTTATTCATTCATTAAACTATTAAATCTTAAAACCTTCAAAGATTTATCTGTAACAGGATGCATGTATTGTGTCGTCATTAATCCGAGTGAGCCCGATTGCCATCGTGATTCAGCGTCTACCTGCTCTGGAATTAGAACCTCTGCTAATCCAGCGCTGCTGACTGCCAGACTGCGATCAACACCAAACACACAGAAGCACTTAGCAGCCTTGAAATGGTAAAACCCTTGAAAAAATGAGTAAATATGAAAGCTGCTGGAGGGATTTCAGCTTGGACTGTTTACAGCTCTCATTACATCTGAAACGCCCGCCTCTCAGCTTCTCCGAGTGCTTCCATGATCTTGTCATCGGCTGTATCTGCTGCTTTGTGGTTCACCACTGTCCTGTTAAATCACCAAAGTGTTCTCTCCAACCCAGAGCTGTAATTGTGGTACAGAAACAATCTGTGGAAAACAAATAAACTGCTGTGTGCGAGGCCCAGCAGCTCCTCTCCGCCCTCTGAAGCCTCTTTGAAAAGCTCTTTAATCTGCTGACTGATTGAATCAATAAAAGTACTGCTGTGTGATGTTCAAACCAGTAATTACCTTGTCATAACACAGAGGGGAATGTCTGATGGATGGTGAGCTTATAATGTTGCTACCACACTTTAATTAAGGGCAATGCCGCCAGCCAATCAGGAATTTGCGTGGAGACACAGGGCGGGGCCTGCTCGCTCTGGCCTGCCATTGGACGTGTAGGAGGAGTGATGTCACTGCACAGGTGTATGCCGGCAGGGCTCGGCATCAGATTAACGCAGTGTCATTATGGGCTCAGTCTCGTTGATGATGCGGTGTCACAGCACAGACGGCGAGACGAAGTAATCCAACAGCGCGTTTACCTGAGAGGCTGCTTTTGCTCGCAATCTCAAATCCTGCAATCTGGGAGGGGAGACTAAACTGCAGCGAGGCTAGTTTGTTCGAAGAGCATTCAGAACCCCATTTTAACCGTCAGCTAATGACCTGATGAGGGTCTGATTAAGGACCAAAGTTTGTTGACTTCTTCTTCTTTCAGCCGCTGAATTAATGTGATAGATGTCATTATTTAATTCATGGTTCAGTGCAGTTCAGGTTTAGTTATACAGTGCCAATTCACAATAAAAGTCGCTTTAAGGTGCTTTATACTGTAAGTTAACGACCCTGCAATATTAGAGACAGGCTCCTCAACAGGCTCATCACCAGCATCTCTGAGAGCAACCTTTCAGAGTGCCAGTGTGGCTTCTGTTGTGGCCGCAGTACCACAGACATAGTGTTCGCTGTGCAGCAGGTCCAGGAGACATGCATCGAACAACGGATGGAGCTCTACGCAGTGTTTGTAGACCTGACCAAAGCTTTTGACACTGTCAACAGGCAAGCTTTGTGGACCATCCTGATGAATTTGGACTGTCCACACAAGTTCACTACCTTTAATGACAACATGATCGGATAAGTCCTCTCCAATGGTGACTGCACGAACTCCTTTAGCATCTCAAATGGAGTGAAACAAGGCTGTGTTCTCGCCCCAGTGTGGTTTAACTGGTTCTTCAAGCAGGTCCTACTCCATGCTGTGAAAGATCTGGACTTGGGTGTATACATCAAATACCGCTCAGATGGTTCAGTGTTCAATCTTCGTCGCCTTGCCCTCGAACCAAGACTGTGGAAAAACTCATCCTTGAAGCCCTCTTGGCAAATGTTTGACCCACCTGCAGGTCATTGTTGATCACTTTGCAGAAGCATCCAGGCTGCTCGGACTGACAAACACAGTCAAGCGCAAGCTAGCCATTACCGTTGATGGAGTCCATCTTAAGTGTATGAAGAGTTTTAAATATCTAGGCAGCACTATCTGTGTAGATGGATCATTAGATAAATAGCTCACGTCCAGGATCCAGAAAGCCAGCCATGCCCTCAGGAGGTTGAGAGCAAAGGTTCTCCAGCAGAATGACATGAGAATGTCAACAAAGCTTAAGATCTACAGGGCCACAGTCCTCTCTTCACTTTTGTATGGATGTGAAATGTGGACCCTGTACGGACAACATATAAAGCAGCTAGAACAGTTCCATACAAGATCGCAGCGCATGATCATGGGCATTCGCTGGCAGGACAGAGTCACGAATCAAGAGGTGCTGGACAGAGCAGGTCTGACAAGCATCGAGTCACTATTGCTGAAGGCTCAGCTACGTTGGTCTGGTCAAATCAGGATGGACAACACCGGCATCCCCAGACAGTTGGTGTATGGTGAGCTTAAGGAGGGCTCACGCAAGCAGGGAAGACCCAAACTGAGATACAAAGACACCCAGAAGAGAAATTTCAAATGGTGAGGCATACAGCCATGTGAGTTTAAAGCTTGTGCTATGGACAGCTCATCCTAGAGGTCTCTCATCTCCAAAGCAAAAGCTACTTTTGAAGAGAGCAGAAGACTTCATCTCACTGCAAAAAGGGACAGAAGACACAGAGTCTCAACCTCCTCAGTCCCAAATCCAGACTTTTGCTTTGACTCCTGTGGGCACCTTTGTGCTTCCAGCTTTGTATTGCGGAGCCATATGAGCTGTCATCGCTGATTCCACAGACAACGACGGACTACCATGATACTGTAAATTAATGATCCTAGAATATTACAGACAAAACCCAAACAATCAGATGATTCCTTACGAGTGAGCATTTGGGGACAGTGGGAAGGAAGAACTCCCTTTTAACAGGAAGAGACCTGATAGTGACAGTATTGTCTCTCTGTTTAAAAACCTTAATCAAGGCACAATCATACAGCACTATTTCTGTTTGGCTTGGTGGAGCTGCAGCTGCTTTCAGGTTTAGTATAGAGAACTTCTTCTTCTTCTTTAGGCAGTCTAAACCTCCTCTGCCCAACTTTTCTGGGGGGGAACACCGAGGTGTCCCCAAGCCACCCAAGAGATATATAGTAAACCTCTCCAGCGTGTCCTGGGTCTTCCCTGGGGCCTTCTTCCTGTAAGACTTGACCAAAATACCTCACCTAGGAAAAGCCCAGGAGGCATCCATGTCATATGCCTAAGCCACCTCAGCTGGATCATTTCAACAAACCTCTGGAGATGACAAGAGATCAAATTATTCTAAATGTAAACCACATCACAACAAAGACAAAATGTCCAAATCTGCCCAGTTCACAGATGTCAGGATTTCCTCGGCTGCCTTAGTGCTGTTACTATAAACACGTCAGTAAAACGTAAGTGTTTACCAAATATTTATCATCATTGTTAATAATTAATATATTAATATTAAAACCACAGAATTTTAATTCAAAGTGTAATTTCAATTTTATCCAGCAGTAAAGTAACAACAAAAGGTGTGCCCATAGTTGAGTGCCTTACACATTCGCCCTACAAGTGAACGGTCCCTGGTTTGATTCCAGGTATGGACACAAGCCCCTCTCACCATGGAGGGTTGCATCAGGAAGGGGATCTAGTATAAAAACTTCTGCCAAATTACCAGTGTGGATTAATCAATTGTGACCCCATGTTGGAAAATGCATTTAGTAAAATGACAACAAAAGAGGACCAATAATTAATCCCTGAGGAATGCCAAATCTCATTTATATGAACACATAATTATCTCCTTTTTTCCACCTCAACGTCATTGTTAAACTAGAGATGGCATCTTTCAGCTGCTACATCCACAACTCCAAAAAAAAGAAAGAGACTTCACCAGCTGACAGAGATTCTAAAAGGCTTTCGAATTACAACCCCTTCTGCTGAAAAACGGAGGAATTCTAGCGAAAGCAGAGCAGCGCCCAATTGCGCAAGCACACAGCTTAGAGGGAACATTGCTAATAACCACATATGCACTACCGGTCAAAAGTTTTAGAACACCCCATTTTTTCCCGTTTTTTATTGAAAATTTTGCAGTTTAATGTCTCATTGCACTCTGAAAGGAAAGCATAGTACAAATATGGAATCAATTTGTTGACCAAAATGTATTCAAAACTTTTGACTCATCAAAATCACCTTTGGCAGATATAACAGCTGAACACACTTGTGGCATTCTTTCTACAATAAAAATCAAATATTCTTCAGAAAATTCTTCCCATATCTGTTGCAGAAGTTCCCATAAATGTGTAGCACTTGTAGGTTGCTTTGCTTTCACTCTTCTGTCCAGTTCATCCAAAACCAGCTCGATGGGGTTTAAGTCTGAAGACTGTGCTGGCCACTCCATGTTTTCAAGCTTACCATCGTGTTCTTTTTTCCTGAGATAGTTGTGGCATAGCTTGGACTTATGTTTTGGGTCATTATCTTGCTGTAGGATGAACCCCTGACCAACTAGGCGCATACCAGAGGGTATTGCATGGTGCTGCAGAATGCTGTGGTAGCTGTTTTGGTTCAGGGTGCCTCTCACTCTGTACAAGTCACCCACCCTGGATCCAGCAAAACAGCCCCAGACCATCACACTTCCTCCTCCATGTTTGACA
>VUQH01042019.1:0-16122 GCA_015106775.1 Etroplus canarensis | reverse complement strand
CCCACACCTTCAGAGATGCTGGCTTTTGAACTGAACACTGATAACATGCTGGAAGGTCTCCCTCCTCTTTAGCCCGCAGGATGCATGATTACCAACAAGAATGTCAAGTTTGGACTCGTCTGACCATAGAACACTTTCCCACTTTGAAACAGTTCATTTCAAATGAGTCTTGGCCCGCAGGGCATGACAGCGCTTCTGGACCATATTCAAATATGGCTTCCTTTTTGCATGATAGAGCTTTAGTTGGCATCTGCAGATGGCACGGTGGATTGTGTTAACCGACAGCGGTTTCTGGAAGTATTCCTGGGCCCATTTAGTAATGTCAGTGACACAATCACTCTGATGAGTGATGCAGTGTAGTCTGAGAGCCCGAAGACCACGAGCATCCAATAAAGGTCTTCGGCCTTGTCCCTTATGCACAGAGACAACTCCAGTTTCTCTGAATCTTTTGATGCTGTTATGCACTGTAGATGATGAGAATTGCACAGCTTTTGCAATCTGACGTTGAGGTACATTGTTTCTGAAGTATTCCACAATCTTTTTACGCACTCTTTCACAGATTGGAGAGCCTCTGCCCATCTTTCCTTCTGAGAGACTCTGCCTCTTTAAGACATCCCTTTTATAGCTAATTATGTTACAGATCAATTAACTTAATTACTTGCTAGATGTACTCCCAGCTGAATCTTTTTGCAATTTCTTGCTTTTTGGCAAATTTTTTGCCCCCGTGCCAATATTTTTGGGACCTTTAGCAGGCATCAAATATAAAAAGAGCTCATTTAGTGAATGAAGGTATACAATTTCTCAGTTTGACCATTTGCTGTTATCTATGTTCTGTTGTGAATAAAATATTGGCTCATGTGATTTGAAAGTCTTTTAGTTTTCATTTTGTTCAAATTTAAAGAACGTCCCAACTTTTCTGGAAGACGGGTTGCATATCCTCTGTGGTGGAGGCAGACCCATTTCAGATAGCAGCACCAAATGTTACACTGTTCATGTCCTAACATGCTTAAAACAAATGAAACAATATACAATAACAATATTATTATAATAAAACAGAGCAGAAGTAACCACATATTACTGTCATCTGCCTGCTTTTTAGATGTGAAATGAAGCCCAAAACACCAGCAAAACAGAATGACAGAACTTTCAATCAAAATCAGTGACCACAAGAGAGTTGAAGAAACTAAATACAATCAATCACTTCATGCCAGTATGAAGTGAAAATGAAAATTTTAATTAATTTCGGTTTGCTTTTTTCTCCCTAAGTTTCACCCTCCTCCATCTGCACAATTAAAAGCATCATGGCAACCTGGAAATGTTTTCAATTTCAAAACTAAATGTCATCTGTCCTTGGTGTGTATGTGAGTGTGGAGGAGGAAAACAGAATTAAAAAGCGCTCCTATCGTGAATTTCCCATAAACGCTGATGAGCGCTATCCATGGTGCTGAAATGATTCAGCACAGTGGCAGCAGCAGAGGGAGGGCTCTTTGGGAGGTTGGGACTAATAACCATATTCTACAGGGAATATGGGCCTAAAGAAAAGCCTTTAAGGAATTCTTATAACTCATTCTCAGAAAACTTCCTTTAATGAATCACTGAAGGAAATGAGCTACAAGGCAATTGTCCACTCATATTACAGCGAACCATCATCCTTACAGACACATTTAAGCTTAATTTAAATGCTAATATAATTCACCGGCATGCGTGATGCACTCATATGCATAGTGATGAATTACAAATGAATGACTTTTAGGAGGCTTCACGTGGCCTCTCTCAGAAGTCAGTGGTCAAGCAGTCTGGCAGGCTAGAATCACAGCAGACTAGCCTGCTGAGTTCTGGATGGCCTTCAGATTAGCCTGATTGGCTCATGTACCCCGACACCCTTTTCTTTCCAGCCTCAGTCTGCAACCTCATTGGTGCTGCAAAATGTCTCTAGTCTGTGGTTGGCTCTGCTTCAAACTGGGATGTCAGGGGACGGAGCTGTGAAAACGACCAGAGCTCCGTGCAACTCTGGCAGAGTGCCCACGCTACAGTGAAGCAGTCAGACAACACACAGTCACACATGCTGTGAAAGTCTAGCACTGTGTCCATGTTACAGAAAGCCCTAATGCACTCAGTCACACATCTGAAATCACGTGGTCAGCTTAAATTCCACTGATGCTCTGCACAGAAATTTTACATCTTTGAACTCAAATATGCTTAAGCATTCCTGACATTTTGCACATCTGAGTCACTGTAAAGGAACTTGTCCTTTCTTTCACCCTGGAGAGAAAAGAGAGACACAGAGAGAGCCATAGAGGTTCCCGGTGTGTCAGGCTGATAGCCCCTGTGGGTTTGTTGTCTTGAGTTGTTTGATAGAAATTGGTAAGTTTGTGAGGAGATTGTATCATTGGGGAAAGGAGGCAATTTGTCACATTCAGCCTGGCATTTAGAAGGATATCTATTTAGAAAGATAAATTTTGGTCCGTGTATGTACATGTGAATCTGAATTAGTGTGTGCATTTTCATTTGTTTACTGAACTTCAGCATATTTTTAAATGTCGTATCTGATACTGAAATATTAGCAAGTGTCTTTGCAAAGGTTATCCTTAGGGTGGCAGATGTTGGCACTGCATGGTCAAAAGATGCTGGACAAAATTTGATTTGAGTAGCTCATATATACATCCACACATGGAGTGGAACACCCTGGTGTACTCTTTCTGCTGAAAGCACTTTTGTCATTTGCACTTATTTCATGCAGACATCATACTCATAGATCTCTAATTATTGCCAATAATGTATTCAAAGCGATCAGGACTTGCATAAAATCAGCAAACCACCCAGCAGCACTCACATCAGACAGACTGATGTATCAGGATCACTAAGAGCTAATGTCTTTGATTGCTTTTCAGGTCTGAAATCACAATTCCTGTCACACTTCAATTAATTAAACCTTAGATGCATAGGAGACTAATTGACTTTATTCCTAATTAAATGCAATTCATGAAAAAGGTGACGCAAATGAGAGCACAGCCATAATTCCTCTTTATTGTTTCGATATCAATTCAGAAACAAAGCATATTACTTCTAAACTCCTGTCAAATTATCTCTAGAGAAACTACAGAAATAATGAAAAAAAATGTGCATTAAAATGTAAACTACGAATATGCTCTGTGGCTCATCCAAAATACATTTCATGAACTTTTTCCTCTATAGAATGGCTAAAGAACAGGATATTGTTTTATTCTCTTACCTTTGTGTGGTTTAGTGTGTGTGTGTATTTCTGTCAGGTGTCCTAAGGTTCAGCGGAATAGGCAGCCCTGGGGAATTATCAAGTAAAATTTTGACCTGCGATCTGAACACCTCTTAGACAATCAAAGCAAGAGCACATGTCAACAAATCAAGCTTTAACTGCGCAATTTTATTTCCTTGCAGGTGGCTAATCATACAGGAACTAAGGGAAGAGGGAAATGGCCACACTCCGTGTGGTTCTGGCATTATTGCAAGAATATGCACTTCAAACTTCATCACCATGAAATTCTCTCTCAGCCTCCTTACTCTGCTGCTTTACAGCTCCATTTTGATTTATTTTCTCACACCAAGTGCGCGTGATTGTCTTCTTCTTTCACTTAAAGGTAGGAAGGTAAAATGCTGAACATGTGCAGTGCATTTAATGTGGTATAGAGCAGCTTATTATAATGCAGATCTCATTACAAAGACAACATGTGGCAGGGATCATGAAACAACATTAGCCCTAAAATCTCAGTCTAAATACAGAGACAGCCAACAGTGAAATTCCTCAGATTTAAATGTTTGAAAGGAGAAAAGATTGTGCCACAGTGAGAAAGCAGTGGAAGATTCTCAGCACAGACTCAGAAGGGAAAACACATCAGATCACATCAGTATATAAACATATAGCTAGTAATATGACTTTGTACATTCTTTTCTTGATGCTTACCCTTCACCTAAAATAACATCAGACTGGATTTGTATACAGTAAAACAGTGGAAATCAAGTTTCCCCAGAGTGTTTGAGTACAGTCAGTATAGTCAGCCAAACAGCCGTACCATCCAGTCTATCCTGTTTGCCAGCTAGATGACACTCTCCAGTAATTTCTGTCCAAAGCACATTGCAGTAAAATAACTGCATTTATTCTGAAGATGAGTGGTCTCAGTGGGAATGTAACTGCTTGTGTTGGTGCCATCTGTGCCCAGAGAGCTGTGCTACACCTAACAGTGAGTTTAACGTTACCTCTCAACCCAACTCTCCACTTCATTTTACAATTGATGCACTGTATCTTGAAATTCCCTCCATAATAAATCCCCCACATGCTGCTCCGTTCTGTTTCACTGGAAACCATCGATGACATGTTGGTGATAAAGCTGCACTTGGAATACACTGAGAACACATGGTGCGATGCACAAAACACTTAGTATGACATCTGCTGACACTTTTCCTGATCTGTAATATTGATGTGTGTTCACTGGATGAGTCAGTGTGCATCAAATACACTAAACAACATACTGTGCACTACATTATTAGGTTTTATCATTTCTAATTATCTGTACTGTAGCTGTTTGTACCTGCATTGATCAAATTTCCCCCAAGGTGAATTTTAAAGCTTCATTTTCTTAACCAACATGCAGAAATCAGTGGTCTGTGAAATACACTTCAATTTTGACACTTTTCATGACAATATTTTTCCTTCCAAGAGATAAGAATTTGCTCAGTTTTGCACCAGACAAAATTATTCTTTCAGTTTCTAAAGTGTTTATTATTCCAGAAATAAATTCTCATCTACAGACCTGAATAAAATTCGAATAAAGAGGGAATGTGATTCGAACGAGTTTAAAAATAGAATGGGTCTCAAAATGATCATAATCAAAATCTCTTCAGCTCTTTCAATGCTCACTGTCAACTCCACTTGACTCTTCTATTGCAAAGCTGCAGCTGGGGGTGAAGACGCACTGTAAAATCATATTTGCGCATCTCCATTAGAAGCCAGCTTATATTTAGCAGGAAGCAGCTCTCGCACTAGACCCTTCTTTAATTTCTGTAAAATTATCTTGTTCCTTTAAAAGTAACAAAATGTCACTTGTGACTTGATATTAATTGCAATGAAATCATTTTTGCTACCACTTTAGACATAAATAGATCAGACATTATCCTCAGACAAAGAGTAGAAACCTTAGATTTTCACTATTATTTAAAGGTAAAGGGAGAATGACACCCCCCAAAAACAAAGACATGCATGTGATTCAAAATTACCATTGGGTTAGGGTGTGAATAACTGTCTCTTTGTGTTAGCCTTGACAGACTGGTGACTTGTCCAGAGTGTACTCCAGTTCTCACTCAATGTCAGCAGGAATATGTGCCAACCAAAACTGATGGCTGGTTGGTTCCTAGAGTTTACAACAGTAAAATTGGAGGTAGAGCCTCTCCTGTGGAACCAGCTCCCAGTTGAAGTTCAGGAGATGATGCCCTCTCTTAAAATCAGGTGAAAAAACTTCCCTTTCAGGGCTGGAACTGTGAACTAAATACTGCTGTAGGCTCAGGGTTCATTTACTGACTATTACATGTCAATAAATTTGAGCTTTGTGTCTCCTGTAATCTGTGTTTTGGCATGTGTTGCCTATCTATTTTCTGTATTTCTCTTCATTCCATCCTGTTGACGGCTGCCCTCAGTAAGCATGGTTCAGGAAGTCTCTTCCTGTCAAGAGGGATGTTTTTCCTTCCACTGTCACCAAGTGCTTGCTTATATGGGATCGTTTGAGTTCTCTCTATAATAATGCAGATTTTTAAATATAAAGTGACTTGTTAGTTTATTTTTATTTACATGGTGTAAACACTACATAAGTCCACAATCTATGTACAAAACAGTGGCTGAACAGGCTGAGACAAACGCAATGCTTATATATACCAGGCCCACATCCTTGTCACTAAAGCCACCCTACCCTCCAAAATTAAAAAAGTAGATGACCATTTTTGAAAACTAAAATTGAATCATGCATATTTGTATTTCATACAGCCCAAATTCCAAAAAAGTTGGCACACTGTGTAAAATATAAACATACAAAATTTCATGAACTAATATTTTATTCACAAAAGAAGATAGAAAACATATCAAATGCTGAAAGTAAGACTTTTTACAAGTTCATGAACAATACTAGTTCATCTTAAATTTGCTGGCAAACAAATGCTTCCTTTGTTCTTTTGTGAACAAAATATTGGTTTATGAGAGCTGCAAATAACTGTATTTTTAAAATTTATATTCTATGTAGTGCCCTAAGCTTTTTGGTATTGGGGTTTTATTTATGTCAGTAGCGTTCCATAGAGTAACACCAACTAGAAAAAACAACCCATCTTTTAATAACTTTTTAAAGCAAAATGACAAAAATTTTGCTCCTTTTGTACAGAGTCTGGGAGTGATTTATTAAAAAGTTGAAGATTACAAATATTGTGATTTGACACTGTTCACTTACTATCCATCTGTTTTATTTACGGAGAATTTTATTGGGTGCCATTTACAAGCTATTTTGTATCCCTCATGAATGAACAACAGAAAGAGTAAATATATTGAACATACAGTATATGCACCTACTAAATAGCAGGGAAAAAGTCAAAAGAAACAAGGACAAAGTCCATCTCTCACCTGTTCCTCCTCTCTGTATGAGAAGTGTTGCTTCTGCTCCCACAGGGCACTCTTTGAGCATCTCCACCACTCGTCCATGTCCAGCTGCTGCCACTGGCTGCTGGTTGACCTCCAAGATCAGGTCCCCCTCTATCAGCCCTGATGCTCCCTGTGAGCCTGGCTCTAGCACCTGCACCAAAAAACATCCACCGTTACTACATTTGAGCTGCTGTCATTTGATTCTGTGGCAGTTTCCAATCTCAAACAGAAAACTTCTATGATCAACCATAATCAGTAATCATGGGTCAGAGTGGAAACCTGCACATGGTTTACTTGTACAGAGGGACCTATATTCAAAAATCTTCACCTTACATCATGTAATCTTTCAGTTTTAACTACTTTGACTCAAGAAGTTTGTTGATGGAAAATTATTAAAACAACAGAAGAGGCACAGATGCAGTCATGTTAGCTGAGACAGATGTATTTTGGAGTGCAGATGTTTTATTGTACAAATACAACTGGGATGAGGATTTGCATCTGTCACATCCTCAATCAAAGACTCTAATTTAGCTGGTCCTTCTTTCCAGGTATTCAAGTGTGCAGGTTTGGATTTTTTGCTCTTTGCCTAGAAGAGAGTCTTGATTCATACCATGTTAGTAGATAGCAAATCCAACACAGACTGAGCTCACTTTGTTCTTCTTATCTCAGTCTCTTTCTACTTAGTTGCACTGACCAAATTAAATTTTCTCTGACCTGCTGTTTCAACTCCACTTCAAGTTTAATTTGTAAGTCAACTCAACTTCCTTAGCTGACTACTGAGAATTCACTCTTGAAAGAGCACATTTAATTCCTGAAACACTGACAGTAAAGTACAGTCAAAATATTAAGCAGGTCTGAAGCCTTTAAGTCTCGACTGTTCACTGATAGAGAAGGAAGAGTTGGACACACCACCTGTTTTACTCGCTGACCGGTAGGACTGTCAGCAATGGTAAACCCAAAGCCTTCTGCCCCTTTCACCATGGTAACTGTTAGCAGTTCTGCCCCTTGTACTGTTGCCCCAGAAACACCTGCAGTCCCTGAAGAGGCCACTGACACGTTGTCATTGTGAGGTGTGAGTGCCGACCCTGAGCCGGGCGTGGTGGGTGGCAGTGATGAGCCATCCAGATGTGTGTCCCCAGGATGAGAAGCTCCAGCCTGGGCCAGAGCTTGGGGTGGAAGCTGAGAGCTCAGCGACAGGTACTCCAGGTATGGATCGTAGCTGCTGCGGCCATTCACCACCAGTGGACGGTGCTCTAGTCCGATGGGTGTCAGTGAAGCGCTGGCTGCACCGCTTGGGTCCTCAGGGTCGAAGGGCAGAGGATAACCGCGACAGAGCACAAGGGTCACACTCTGACCGATTGGTACAGACTGGAAAAGCTTGACCACATCGGCGTGTGTAGTGCCGAGGACACAGATGTCATTAATGTAGACAATGACATCACCTGAAAGAGCAGACAGGATCAGATTCAGTCACACTGCACAATAACACATGCTGAGCAAACCAAATTATCTCCTGTCAGTGGATCACGTCTAACATACTGTGCAGTAAAAATAAAAGTGTCAAATCTCAGTGGCATCAGAACATGCTGCAGCAACAAAGAATCACCACACTGTTCGTCTGCAATGCCACACAAGCACATGATATCAGTTCACTGTGACTGCAGGCAATCTACAAGTGTATGTCTGAGACTAAGAGGTGAGAAAGATGGGGTCAGAGTCTTGGTGAGTATGACTGGTGCAAACTGACAGAGACCTTTTTAATCATGAAAATCTCAAATATTCAAATGGAGCACACACTCACAGTCTCAAGTAGACAGAGATTTGGCTCATGCATTGTGCATTATAATGCTCCATCTCCCTCCTGGTCCAGTGATCAGTTGAAAACACAAATGGCATACTGGCTGAAATTCACTTAGAGTACCAAATTAATAACTGCATGACAAAGGTGCTCATAATACAGTTTTACACATTAGTTTTACAATTGTCATTAGTCAGGTGATACAGGATATCAAGTTACTTTCAATATTACGTACTGATTGATGAATTAAGACATTCAGAAACTCGACATATAGACAAAACTAATGAGATATACATGAACTGTCAGCAGTAATGCGAGTGTTGTGCTGTTGTGATGAAGTGAGATCTGAGCTGAAAGGAGAAGCTTTCGATTTACCAGTCCATCAGCGTTCAACCTTCACCTCTGGTCATGGAATCTCAATAATGGCCAAAAGAATAAAGCAGCAAATGCAAGCGGCGGAAATGAGTTTCCTCCACAGGGTGGCTGGGCTTAGGCTTAGAGATAGTGTGAGAAGCCGAGACATCTGGAGGATCTTGGAGTAGAAATGTTTTGTATCAGAAGGAGCTAGTTACGCTGTTTCAGGCAACTGGTTAAGATGCATCCTGGATGCCTCCTTTTTGAGGATTTCTGGGCCTGCCCAACTGGGAGCAAACCCCAGGGTAGACCAAGAACTGCTCTTCTGACCTGGGAATGCCTTGGGATCCCCAGGAGAAACTGGAGAGTGTTGCTTATGAGAAGGTCTAGGACACCCTGCTTAGCTTGCAATATTGGACAAGCAGAAGATGATAGATGGATTGGTAACATCCATAGACCATCATGTCCTGATGGTCTTGCCACATCCAATATATTATAGCTGACTGTTTTTATGTCAGTATCATTAACTATACTGAACAGAATGGTATTTATGAATTTCAGTCCAAAAATGCATGGTGGTGGGTCTCAGAATCCCACTAAACTCCTGAATGGTCCTGGGTCACATCCATAGACCAAATGTGACTATCCCATGGCAACCATTAGTATTATTCACACAACTAGCATATAATGTTGCTGTTTCTCACTTAAGATTCTGTAAAATTTGCAGTATTTTTCGACAATACATTTGTTTCATTTCAATTAAATTAATTGTTTTAGTTTTCATGATGTCACATCTGCATGCCTAAATTTTTGAGACAGGCATTCAATATTATATAACTTTGTCCTTAAAAATTAAACTATTATATTTTAAAACTTGCATCATTTACAGAAGTCTCTTGTCTATAAAACTAAAGTGCCTCCATAATCTTAATGAACAAATTACTTTTTAGCACCCTAAGTGAATTTCAGCCAATCTGTGTACCATTGTTTATAACATTGTGTGTGTCAACAGTTGTCTTCAGCTGTCTTCACACCCATCCTGGCTGGCTGTGGTAGACTGTTCAGCATTAGAACTTCAGATTACTGCGCCTGGTTGATTGATAGTATTTTTTTCTGCATACCAATAACAAAGCGGTGAAAAAAATTCACAAATGCAACACTAGATACTCTGTCATCTCTGCTGTAGTTTGAACGTGCGGAAAGTTATGGATTTCAGCTTTAAATTCACAGCCCCATGACAAATACAGCAGCCTCAAATCCTCTATTTCACACTTCTGGAGGCACACTCTGTCACACATGCAGACACGCACACATTCCCATGAGTATGTGCACATACATAAACATACACCATACATGTCACATGCACAATCATACACAATCCCTAAGAGCAATGCTGCACAGCTCAAATAGGCCAGCTAATCTCAGCCAGGGAGTGTCTGTGTGTGACTATGTGCATGTGTGAATGTGAATGCGTGTGCGCTTTGGCAATGTCACAGAGCATGGAGAAGCAAGTTGGAGAGAACAGAAATCAGAACAGAGAGAGAGAGAAAGGCTGACACACCAGGATAGAGGGATGAAGAGAGAAAAACTAGAGAGGTAGAAGGAAAAAATGGATGAAAACATACTGAGGCTGAAAACAGAGAAGAAGTGTCAGATGACATGGTTAGATAAGGAAGCATAATAAAGGGTAAGCCAGAGAGACAAAGAGAGATAGAGATAAAATAGAAAGAGATAGAATCCAGATAAAAGAGAAACTGATAGGCAGAGGGAGAGACATAAAAGCAGAGAGCAGGAGCTGAAAGCAGGAAGGAGGAATCCCAGCTCTGAAATGAGCTCTAAATGAGCAGTTTAGGCACCAGCCATGCCAGGCATGGGGCCAGCTCACAGGTTCAGAGGAGATGCACATAAAGCTTTCATACAGCGGTTCCTTCTATAATTCTGTGACTAAGGCTTAGTATGACTTTTCTAACATTAGTTTTTTCATGATAGACATAAAAATGTCTTGTTTCTGTAAAGTTTAAACTAAGCCATTTCACTGAGGATGCCAACAACGTATGGAATCAATATTTTCATCCAAAACAATGTACAGGTAGTGAACAGGTGAGGATTTAGTGCATTACCCAAGGACACCACAAATGAAAACACACACTGCAAGGATCCAATCTCAACCTCCCCTGACAGAGCAATGTCGGGTATCTCTTACCACTAAGTGAGCCACATGAGACATTACTGCTTGTGTGGCTGTTTCAGCTCATTTCTGTTTATGAATCAAAGCACAAACACATGTATGGGGGTGTATGACACTGGTTTACTTGTATATGAATATTTTACCTTGACTGTTTGTGCTAGTGCAGGCAAACTGCTCCTGCTGTTTGGCTATAAAAGCAGATTGATTCTCCTAATGAAGTAGGTGTTGTGTGGGCTGTTGTCAGTTATGGCCAATCAAATCATTTTTTCTCGATCTTATTAAAAGAAGGATGTTATTGCGCACGACAAAGGACAGAGTGTGCAGAGAGGAAACTAAAGTCCTTGTCTGGGACACACAGCGCTACAGGCACAGATATAGGACACCTCAAATGTGGCAACAAGGACAAATGACGCCCATCTTTAAGATTAATTCATATTTCAAAGGATAGGTAAACCATACCAATAGGTTTTACACTTCTAAAATTATGGGGGAGCTTTTTTCTTGATATCAATAGGAAAATTTCAGGAGAATTTCACCAACTGTACTTGAATTGAGATTATGAAGAACCGAAGAACTGATAGTATAGAAAAATGCAGGGATCACAGAAAGAAGAGGGCATTGACCATAATATGACCATGCATATGCTGGACTTTGAGTTTTGTTAGATAGAGAATGGTAAATGGTCTGGTGCTTATATAGTGTTTTTCTACTTTAAATGGACACTCAAAGCACTTTTTACTCAAACCTCATTCACTCATTAATACACACATTCATGCTTCACTTCATTACATGTCTTTAGCACTTTCTGACTTACATGTGTCTCACAAGTACACACTCACAAGCCACTGGATGCATCTGGAGCATTTTGGGGTTCAGTATCTTGCCCAAAGACACTGTGACATGTGGACTGGAGGAATCGAGGATTAAACCACTGACAGTTTGATTAGTAGATGAAGCGCTCCAACTCCTGAGCCATAGCCACAGCTAAGGGAGCCATATATTTTTCTATAAAGGAATTATTGTATAGTCATGTACACTCCTATGTCCATTCATACGTAGGTATGTTAGAGGTATGGTCTGTGCTGCACTTAGTTTGGATGGAATGGACTGAACTGGCATTTATATAGCATGTTTCTAATCTTAACACTTTAGACTAAAAAGACTACATAAAATGTTTTATCTATACACTTTAAGTAATTTATCTACCAAACCATCACATTTAAAATCACCAGTTAACCTGATAAGCACGTCTTTAGTCTTAGGGAATGAGAATGAGAATGAGTGTATCATGGATGAAGGAAACAGATTTACTTTGGCTGAGGAAATCACTGCCAGACATCAAGACCCCAAAATGTAATCAAAAACGTATTACTGCTAATTCTGAAATCACAAAATTCAAATCTGATGAAGCTGATGTTAGGCACATGTTATGAGCTACAGCTGGCAATAGTTAAAAAGCCAAGACACCAGTCAATGAAGCAAACCTCATGACAAACTAATATCTTTATACCTTAATATCCTCTTAATGAACAATGATCTCCTGAGCACACATTAGAAGGCTGAAATTTTAACTTGCTACAGAAAAATATTGACTTTGACCTTTGAAGAGAATTTTGGTAAGACTCATCGTTTATTAGAGACAAATATATTGAAGAGACAGAGGCACTTTAAGACGAAGTAAGTGACTGTGTTGATCAAGGTCGCCATGAGCTCTAATATCTAAATCTAAAGCACAACTACTTATGCTATGAAATCTTCAGATTTGTTTGACTTATGATAAAATGATACAGCACCCACAAAAATATACTACATACTAACGCTACTGTTTCTCTGTGGATTTTTAGGCAACTAGACATGTTTACAGAAATTACCCAACAAGCAAGTAAAAATTCAAATTCCTGCCAGCAAAAGCTCTGTCATATATGATCTGCCATGGAAAAAAATTAAAGGTCCATAACACTGAGGTGTCACAGTAATGAGGGTGTACCTAAACATTTCTACATACACTGTATTACACTATCAGTGGCAGCAGCAGTGACAGATTGCAGTTTGTTTAAACCTCAATTTATTTCTAAAGCAGTTGTCAAAATTACATGGTACACATAATTACCTGTGTCCATTTTTCCATCCTGAGCAGCAGGTCCATCTGGTATTACACTCTTCACTTGCAGGAACTCGTCGGGTTCGTCGCCTCCTATAATTGTAAAGCCAAATCCCATGTTGCTCTTCTGCAGGGCTGTTGACAGGAAGGTGCCCTTCAACTGGGTTGGGTCCCTTGTAAACAATGGCTTCTCTGTATTTAGACAAGATTGTGAAGGAAAAATTTGCACTTACTTATATTTTTATAAATCTTTAACATTAAGTTAACAAGTAATTTTCCCTTGGATTGAAACTTTGACGTGATTTATTCAGTACTGTATGTCTCTATTGTTATTTTTTTTCTGAAAGCATGAAAGTATATTTTTCCAATAATTTGACTCATTGGAGGAATGCAGTTTCTACTTCGATAAAGCAGTACATAATGTCCTGGTCTAGTATGTCATCATACGCATGCCTGGATTAGACCACTAGGGGCCTTAGGGCGGGCATGTTCTCTGTCCCCCACATAGCCAGTGATCTCCATTCGACCCTGCACGCTGTGACACTGTTTATCTGCTCTGTCAAATACTCATAAAATATCCTACTCTATGACAGAAACCAGGAAAACAGTGAGAAAATGCAAAGTATTCAATACAGAATTTCAGCACAGCAGGAAAAATATGTAACTAATTCAAAAATGTATCAGCGTGTGATGGCCTTGAGACCAAGGCTATGCGCTGCACATATTCTTTCTGCAGTCATGGCATTTTGATATTTTTGCAACTGTGTGTGTATGTCAGCATGTTTTCATGTAAATACTGCACACAGCCTAGAATTGTACCTCTGTATATTGTGGGTAGTGGTAGAGCAGAGAGTCCCTGGCTCTGCATCTGCCTCTGCTGCTCCAGGCGTCGCTTGGCTTCCAGGACTGGGTTCTCAAACTGAGTCCTTCTATTGATGTGACTGTAAATACAGTGCTTTATTACAAATTATGGAAAAGGACATATTAAAACTTCTTTGAAAGCCAACAGAATTACCATAATGAAATACTGCATTATAAATGTTATCACTGTAGAAAAAAAACTGCTTAAATATTCATAAAAATAGCAGCTTTGCTTATTTTAAATCACCAACATTTAAACTCCACTGAGTTAAATGAATCCCTGTTGAAGGAAAGGGTTGTTAGTTTTGCTGTTCTCACTGAGAATCAACAGTCAAGCTCTGCAGCTTTTTCAGCCGTTGTTTGCTAGTGCTGACTATTATTCTTACCCAGGGTGCAATTTGTGGGGAAAAAAATTGGTGGGTGGGGTTTTCTTCCTGAAAATTAGTCAGGAACAAAATTGGAGCAAAATTGCTCTGGGTTGGAAGCGGGGGGAAACCTCAGGAGACCTGTGCACAGGGGTTGTAACAACAGAGGGACTAACTCACCCAGCGAATGGACCGAACAAGAGCTCCTGACAGACTTTCCAGGATGTACCCCACCTCTCATGCAGTGACAGCTGAGATAGGCTCCAGTTAACTTTCAAATTTTGAGAGTCAATGAATATAAGAAAATGACTTGGCTCTGTAATGTGCTTTACACATTTATAGAAGCAGGTTGCAAATTATGATTGATCTTTTTCAGGCAGAAGTGTGGGTGCTTCCAAAGCCATCCAAACTGTGTGCATAACATTTCTTCAGTTACAACCTCCAAAGCAAGACTGACAGACATCACCCCTGGCACATAACTGCAATTCAACAAGTTGAAATAAGAAGCTGCAGAATTCACCTTTGTAGGAGATTCTGATGTCGATGATCAGCATGTGTGCATTAGCAAGGATATTTCTATGGGTTTTTTTTTTGCAGAGCTCATGTAAAAACTGCTGCACTAAATGAGTTTGATTTTTCTTTTATTTGGCTAGTGGTAAATTTTTTCACTGAAACAGTGGTGCTTTTTGGGAAAAAGCAAAGTTGAAACAGTACAGGACCTAGATCATCCCACATTATGCGGTGTCATCCCAGCTGTCACAGGACCATGAGTACTGAAAATGAAAGTCCATTTCTGATTTGATGTTTATGGTCTAGATCGTTTCAAAAAGCACAGCAAAAGTCAGAGGGGGGAACGCATTTTTAAGTGGAATAGATTCTTATCCCCACTGGGAATAAAAAAAATAATTCAGCAGAGGCAGGGACGAGTTAATCAGCAAGCTGCACCCTGCTCTCACCAACTGCCCAAGTAAAATAACAATAGGTACTGTAAGAGAAGGTGGATTCATCACACAAGACGTGCAAGCTGAAGAACTGGATACTTTTTTCTCAGAAGATGATGGACCAAACTGGAGATAAAAATGCTTGTGACTATCTGAAGAACTACTTCTGCTTCTTTTGGCTGCTCCCATTAGGGCTCATCCTCTGTATGTCCTCCTTCACTACATTCATGAACCTTCTCTGTGGTCTTCCTTTTCTCCTCCTGCCTGGCAGCTCCATCGTCAACGTCCTTTGTCCAGTATATCCACTATCCCTCTTCTGAACATGTCCAAACCATCTCAACCTTGCCTCTCTGACTATCTCCAAACTCCTCAACTTGAGCTGTCCCTCTGATGTACTCATTTCTAATCCTGTCCATCCTGGTGGCTCCCAAAGAAAATCTCAACATCTTCAACTCTGCCACCTCCAGCTCCACCTCCACCTCCTGTCTTCTTGTCAGTGCCACCATCTCTAAACCATACATCATGGCAGGCCTCACTGCCATCTTGTAAACCTTCCCCTTCATTCCTGCTGTTATCCTTCTGTCACAAAGCACCCCTGACCCTCGTCTCCACCCACTCCACCCTGCCCGCACTCTCCTCTTCACCTCTCCTGTGCTCTGTCCATTGCTTTGAACAGTTGATCCCTGGTATTTAAAGTCATCCACCTTCACTACCTCTACTCCTTGCATGTTCACCATTCCACCTGCTTCCCTCTCATTTATGCACATATACTCTGTCTTGCTTCTACTGACTTTCATTCCTGTTCTTTTCACTGCATACCCTCACCTCTCCAGGCTCTTTTCCACCTCCTCCCTACTCTCACGAC
>VUQH01042016.1:17692-49217 GCA_015106775.1 Etroplus canarensis | reverse complement strand
CAGGATGGACAGGATTAGAAATGAGAACATCAAAGGGACAGCTCATGTTGAGAAGCTTGGAGACAAAGTCAGAGAGGCAAGGCTGAGATGGTTTGGACATGTTCAGAGGAGGGATAGTGGATATATTGGACAAAGGATGTTGAGGATGGAGCTGCCAGGCAGGAGGAGAAGAGGAAGACCACAGAGAAGATTCATGGATGTAGTGAAGGAGGACATGCAGAGGGTTGGTGTGAGGGAAGAGGATGCAAGGGATAGGATGAGATGGAGGCAGATGATCTGCTGTGGCGACCCCTAATGGGAGCAGCCGAATGAAGAAGAAGAAGAAGGAGAAGAAGACATCCACAAGATTAAAACCATTTGCCTAATGCTGTGTAGGTCTCCCGTGTGCTACCAAAACAGGCTTGTTCTGGGGCATCCTGTGGATTCTGGGGGGTTTGAATGTCTTGGCCTCTTTGTCATCATGCTGTGAGGTGCAGTGACTGGCTCAAGGAAAACAAATCTGATCAGGGAGTGCCTTTGCCCTAAAGGGGGGGGCCCTTTGTATACAAAAATGTTTAGGTGGGTGGTACGTAAGTAGTGTGAATGCCAGGACCCAGATTTCTAGCATAACACTGCACTAAAATGAGTTGATCAATGTTATACATTTAACCTGTCAGGGGGTTTAATCTTGTGGCTAATCTGTGCCATAGTCAATCACACCTCCAGTGCTCAAGGGAAACAGAGATTTTAAGTGCCGGCCACTAATATCTCCTGTAAATGAATCAGTCGCCCACAGTTAGATGGTTGTTGGCTAACTGATAAATGATTATTACCTTCAATTTGTAACATAATTCACCTCATAATTATCAATTATGTGTAACAGAGACTGCTGAGACTGAGCAAATGAGACCATAATTACAAAACTGACAAAGAAATTTATAATGTGGTTTTTAGAATTCATGGACATTTTCTATATAAACCTACACCTACTGCAGACACATGACTGGCATATACAAAGCTATGAACAAGTCAGAGCTAAAAAAGAGAGCTCTTTCTTTCCTTGCAACAATATTTAAAGATATGCAAGAAATAACCCCAAAGTACCCCAAATATTTCCTTATGCGTCCACTATTACCACAAAGCCCCACAGCAGTTAAGTTACTTTTCAAGAACTATGCAAGAACCAATCAAAATGACATGGATTTTCATTTGAAAATATACGTTTTCAAAAGCAGCATGGGTCTGCAACATGTCACTGAACACTGAAACTGTTTTTGACCTTTTAACCATTTTAACAGCGACTCTATACTAAAAGAATTTGAAAGCAGATATTAGTCATTGTTATTGATATTTCTCCGAGAGATGTAGGACCACAGAGCCAAAAAAAGAAAAACTGCCCACCTAAATGCCACAGAAAAAAAGCTCTTGTCTTAAAATATCACACTGTCTCACAGGGGCTGCTTGCTGTGTTCTTGGTTTATTACAACAAAGAAAGCATAGCTCATGTTGTAAACCCAGCCAAATATCAGAGCCAAATGTAGCATGCTTGTGTAAACTCTGTCAGGAATGTGACAATATAAGACTGAACCATCATCATATACTCGACTGATTTTATATACAAAGAAAAAAGGGGGGGAGGGTTAAGATATTTCAAACCTATTCAAATTTAAACTCGCCATACACTATATGGAAAAAGAATTGGGCCACCTACACATTACACCTACAGGGGCTTTTGACATCCAATTCTAAATCCATAGGCATTAATATAGACTTGGTCCCCCATTTGCAGCTGCAACAGCACTCATCTGGGAAGGCTTTCAGGAGTGTCTGTGGGAATTTTGGACTAACGTTGGATGAGAAGGCCTGGCTCGCAATCTCTGCTCTAATTCATTCCAGTCATGGTCGATGGGGTTGAGATTAGGGCTCTGTGTGGGGCTAAGGAAAAGTAACACATGAGCAGCATAAAGACTTAACTTATGGTCTCTATTTTTAGTTTGAATTCATTTTATATCTATATTTTTGTCAGATTGTTGCTACTAGAGGCTCAATAAAAATAACAAAAAGCAAAGGAGAGAGGGGGCAGCCCTGCCTAGTACCTCTCTGCAGACTAAAGCTTCGAGAGGTAAGATCATTTGTTCTAACACATGCATATGGGGAGCTGTATAGTGTTTTGATCCAGTTTATGAAGGATGAGCTACATTCAAATTTATGTAGAACTGTAAATAGTAAATACAGTAAATACTGTAAAATTTCCAATTCACTTGATCAAATGCTTCTTCCGCATCTAGAGAGATAACTGTGGTTTCTAATTTGTTAATGTAACAGTAGTCTATTACATTTATTAGTCTATGTGTATCATTTGCTGAGTATCTACCCTTGATAAAACCTGTTTGGTCAGGATGAATTATAAATGGAGTGATTTACGAGTGAAGTTGGGCAGTAGCTGGAGGGGTTTAAGAAGCAGACTAATGTTGGCAGAGTTCATGTTTGAAGGTAGTGTGTGATCACACTGAATTTGAGTCACCATTCTGATAAAAGTAGGTGCTAGTGTAGGCCAGAATTCTTTGTAAAACTGCTGGAAAACCATCTGGACCTGGGGCTTTATTATTTGGAAGATGCTGCAGGGCTTTGTGGAATTCAGCTATTGAAATAGGTGAATCCAGGGTCTTGATCTGTCCATCATTTAGTTTTGGTAACTTTATATCATTAAGAAATTCTTTAATGGTAGTATCTGATGGATTAATCTGTGATGAAAATAAAGCTTTATAAAAGTCTTTAAAAGATTTATTTATTTGTTGTGGATCATGAGTAATATTTCCAGCTGAGTCTTTAATAGAGTAGATGGTTGTTTTTTCTTTATTTTGTTTTAACTGTTTGGGAAGGAATTTTCTGGATTTATCACCATATTGAAAATTCTCCAAATGCAGTCTTTGCACCAGAAATTGTGTCTTCTTATCAATTATTTAATTCTAGTTTTAGTGTCCTTTGGTTGTTAATTATATGTTCTTGTGGTGAGGCAGCATAGGCAGGTTCTAATGATTTGATTTTTGTTTTAAGTCTAATACAACAGTTTTTTCTTTATTTTTCCTCATGTGAAATATAAGATATTATTTTACCTTGCATTACTGCCTTTCCTGCTTCCCAAAGAACACATGGCAATACTATTGGCAGGTCGGTATTTTATAACTATATTGTGCACTCCTTTTTGAAATACTTAATAAAATTTTCCTCTTTAAATAATGATGTATTAAATTTCCAGTTCCTAATTGGTGGTGTGACCCCATTCTTTGTCATCAAGATACACAGGAGCTTGATCACTGATAGTGATAAGATGAATCTGAGTGTGTGTAATGTCCTTCATAATGGAGTTGGAGCTGACTAAAAAGTAGTCTAATCGAGAATGTGAGTGATGTACTGGTGAAAAGAAGGCGCAATCCCTAAGTGCAGGGTGATATGAATGCCATGCGTCGCAAAGACCAAAATCATTCATGTATTGTTTGAGAATGTCTGCAGACTGACAGTTTCTTTGACTCGCTGCTGTACTCAGCCTGTCATTTTCCTGGTTAAATACCAGGTTGAAGTCACCTCCTATTATGAGTGTGGCATCAGAGTGATCAGAAAGTGCAGTGTGGAAAATGTGAAAAAAAGAGGGGTCATCAACATTTCATCCATATATGTTAGCAAGGCACAAGTCCATACTTTGAATAGATACATTAAGTATTATAAATCTACCTTATGGATCTATTAGTGTTTCTTCTGGTAAAATATGTCTGTTAATCAGTATGGCTACACCTCTTTGTTTTGAATTGTAGCAGGCTGAGTATATCTGAGGAAACTATGGAGATGCGAGTGTGTGCAGATGTTTTAGACATGAGTCTCCTGCAAAAAGACAATGTCAGGTTGTAAGTCATTTAACTGATTAATAATTTTAAACCTCTTTTCCCTGGAACCAATTCCATGTTTAAAGTAGTTGGAGTGTTGGGTGTTCACTAAAGGTGTGTGTGTGTGTGTGTGTTTGGGGGGGGCTTTGTTTGTATCTGTATCTATACTGTATGCTTGTATACTGTATGTGTGCTGATGCATGTATGCTATTATGTGTTAAGCAAACAGCAGCAACGACAGTGACAAAAACGTGCAGAGTGCAGAAAAAGAAGAGAAACGACGTTGAAAGTGGGGTTAAATTACAAAAAAAAAACAGTGCCATCATCACAGAGACAATCAATTTTAACTTAGAGCGATCACAACGATGAGAAAAACACCACATTATGCTGAATAGATGGGCAGTAATTATTCTGTGTGGACATGTATATTGAACCGATGGAGAGTAAAAGGACAATAGAAATAGAAACAAGGTGACAGTGTGGATACAGATCACCTGACATAAGTTCAATACAGCCACGGAGTGGTTTTCTTGTCGCAATACAGCTGCCCAGTGACATACAGCTTATCGACCATGATGACAGCTCGGGAACCTCCTTGGATGAACTTTTTTCAGATCGGGAACAGGAACTTGTGATGCTTCAGGATCTCCTAGGGGAACTGGTCATTAACGCCGAGGTCCATTCCTCTCAGCTCTTAACCAGTTCTTTATGTTAATATTCAAATTTGGCTTATTGGTCTGGGTCTGTGTCCATCGGGTCACTTCCCTCCCAGGCAGTGGACACAACGGAAGCCGATGGATTTCACCATTTACTCCGGGAGTTTGGATGAACTCCACTGTAGTTTCAGGGCCCTCTTCAGCCTTCTCTGGGATTCCTGCAAAGATTAAATTGTCTCTTATGCTGCAGGCTTAGAGGTCAATAACAGTTTCTTTAATTTTTTTTATTTTCTTCAGAGAGCCGGGTCAGGGTCAGTGAGGGATTTTACCAACTCTCAGGACTGCGTTTTCTGCAGCAAGTATTTCCACCTGCTGTTGCCTGTACTCCACTGAGTCACACAAGGCCTGAAACTCTTTGTGGAGGAGCTCCATTAGAGACGGACGTGCATCAAAAGTGGACAGTCTTATCAATAGATTCCAAACATATCCACCATGTCGCCAGTTTGAGAAGACTCCCCTGGTTGGCTCCTCTTGGTGGATGGAGTAGTCTTGGTGTTGGATGGAATGGGAGTGGACACTTTTAGTTTCACCAGTTGCTGGAAACACTCTTCAGTAAACTGTCCAAAACTTCTACACTGTCCTCCAGAGTGCTAACAGTGAGGGGGACAATGTCTCCAATATTTTCCTACTCTTATCACTGTTAGAGAGTAAGCTGGTGGAAAAAGACTAATAAATGAAATGGTTGAAATCAGTGGCACAACATATTCAGTCTCGTGTTACTACAGCATGTCTCTCCCCTCCCCTGATGGTTCTAAATTGGAACAAGTCAACAACAGTCACTGCTTTTGACTGTGTAGATATAATGTAGTGCATGAATATGCGTTGTACTTTATTTTCTATTACAAGTTTTGTTTACTCAGCCCTTTAATACACATGGACACATCTCCATTGAAAACATGTTTAATCCTGCACCATGTTATCAAATAAATGGGACTATACACAGTCTTTGAGGCTTTACAAATAGTATTACATTTTATTAATATATTTTCATAAAACAAGTTTAAGACTGTATCAAAAACTCAGTAAAAACATTAGATTTTTAACCATTTTTTCTTAGAGCGATATCAGATATGAAATGTACATAATTCACATATTGTAGCGGTTTCTTTGTTCCCCATCGTATTGAGAATGCTTTTTTTCTGATGGGCAAGGAAATGTTTTATACCCTCACAAACTATAAAGTCATTTTTTCATGATTGTGATCATAAATCTAGACATACAATTAAAAAATAAAATCATTTCCCACTCTGGTCCTCCCTTTCCCAACAAGGCTTACTGATAAAACACTGACATTATGGAGCGGTTTAATTTCACAGGCACACAATTATGTACATCCCCTTGTCCCCATGCCTATTCTGAACTGACAACAGGCAGTGCACTAAATATAACAGTGCAACACCTAGAGGCAGAGCAGTGATAATACAGTACTCTTAAGCCCACCCACCCCCACACCAATAAAAACCAACTGAATGTAAGACAGTGGATCCACTTCACTGACCATGTCTCCATTTCTCACACAGCTGTTAAGCACAGCATTCTTATGACCCCTTCGTTATTGTTGCAGCAACCCTACAAGGTTGTGGCCACAGACATCTCACAGGCAGATTCAGTGGCACAGATAAAAAAAAAAGAAAAAGAAAAATTGTTTTGTAACTTAATTAGGCTACATCTACAACAGGCATGATCAGAGTAATGTCCTTTGTGATCTAGTACCAGAAGAATCTCAGTCATGTATTGAATTCAAGGATAATTTTTCCCCTCCTTATTGGACTACCACTTAATGCTTTCAAAGTTCTGCGCAAGACACATAGTGCAAGGTTTAACAAGAATTTGCATAAGTGCAACGTTTGCATGTTATTGTCGAGAGGGAGCAAAGCACAGAAGAGAAAAGGGAAGGACTGATGTCTAAGAAAAAAAATTTCTGTAAATAAAATGTTTCATGCTTTCAGTTTGGCATTATGTATTTCATTCCCCTCTAGAAATAACAGGTGCAAAATCTTAGTAAACCTAGCCGAAAAGACAGATAAGAGTGATACAGAACTCATAAAGATTAACATTGTGAGGAAGAGCCTCAAGTTGTCATGGTGACATCTGCTCAATGGCCCTGTGGGCTTCAGTTTCTCCTGCTTCTTTATTATTTTCTATACAATAGAAATAGTACATCATTGAAGATAAAATTGACTCCTCTTGGCAAGAACAGACAAAAAAAAAGAATATGCAAGAAGTCAAAAGCAGTTCTGAAGGACAAAAAGCAAACAAAAACAAAACAAAACTTGTGTTGGAATTACAAACAGTTCTTCATCCACTTGCCCTGTGCCTGTAAGTAAAATTGTACAATGTGTCTTATCCATGATGGTCAAATATATGGGTATGGTTGCCTGCTTCTCTACAAAGTCAAAGCCATTTCATTAAACATGTAAAATTACTCCTGTAGTAATTTTTTCAACAAGCATCCCTACATTGCACCTGCTTTCCAAACTAAAAGCCCCAGTGTGCGTTAGGGAGGCACATAAGGAGGCGGTGACCTGTATGAGGTCATGTTCTTAGGGCGAGAGCCTTTGCCCTCTATGGGCACAGTAAATGGTGGGGGAGGTTGATAAGGTGGAGCATTAGGATCATCATCTTGATAAACTGAATAATCCTCCAGCAGATCCTGGTTTAGCAGGGTACTGTGGGGGCCAGCAATGTTAGGGTATTCAGGAGGAGGAAGTGGGGGCTTTTCCTCCTGGAGGATAAGAGGAATGCTGGAGGATGGGGGTGACTTGGAATCATCCAACTCATCTGCAAATATTATTGGAACTCCCTTCTTGATGAAAGTGGCCTGCTCCTCTATGGTCATCTTCCCCTTGCGCTTCTTGCGGTAGCAGATCATAGCAATGATCCCAGCAATGAGCAGCAAGGCTGCCACCACTACAGCAGGAATGACTGTGTGCAAGTAAACGTCATCGCTGCTCCTCCGACCTGTTCCAGGTGAAGGTGTGGCTGTAGGAAGAACAGGCACTGGCACCTCTCCTGGTGGAATGAACATGTATTTCTGGCATTTATTGGTGCCACGAATGGAGATGTTTATGGGTTTGAATTCAGGCTCCATGGCTTTGATGAATGCCGGTTTAGGTGTTCCTTGGTGATCAGCAATCCTGTTGCTGAGAACTATGATTTGGTCCTTGGGACAGTTGCTCTGCTGGAGACTGTTATTGGTCCATTCCACGACAATTGAGCCCATTTTGATGCTCCTCAAGGTCACTGAGCTGCTGTTCCGATCACCCAGGGCATAAGCTAACTTTTTTGTCAAAAGAATCTTTTTATGTACATCATTGCTTAAAGTACTGGGCTCACCATGAAAGCGAGCAGCAAACACAACTGAAGGTTTGTCATTATTAGACCAACGATGGACTCGAACCTCAAACGCGTCCATGATGCTCTTCCCCCCTTTATCAGTGGCCAACATGAAATACTCATGATTGCCCTCGTGCTGCTCCTCTGGAAGGCCATACAGAAGCTGGATAGTGCTGTTGAACTGGATCCATGATGTTTCACTCACTGGTTCTTTTGGGGTCCTCTTTAATGTCAAACGTAGCTTGTCAGTAGTACCATCCTCTCGGTCATAGAATGCATCGGCAGCAATCTTTACCTCAAAGTATGTGCCGACCCATGCAGTCACCTGATCAATGGGGTTGCGGATTTCTGGATTCTGATTCATGTCCGGAGCCAGAGAGAGGGGTGTCGTGCGTCTGGGTGGTTTAGCAGTGGTGGACTTTGGTTCCCGTGGAGCTGGAGTGGAAGTTTTGAGTTTCTTGGGTCTCCTTGTGGAAGATGGCTTGGGTTTTTTAGTGGTGCTTGGTGGAGTTGGCACTGCAGTGGCCTCCACAAAAGTAGGCCGAGTCATGGTAGGCTGAATAGGGATAGTACTTGTAGTTCCTAGTACTCTGGTGGGCTGGGGAGGTCCAAAGACAGGAGTATGGGCTATATGATCTCTGACCCTCATAGTAGGCTTCACTGGAAGGGGCAAAGGGCCTCTTACAGGGGGGGCAGAGTTGTCTGTTGCTGGAGCAATGGAGGGTGAAGTTGGAGTGGGAATAACACGTGAATAGGGCTCTTGGTGAATAGTTGGAGGAAGAAGGGATGGTACTGGGGTAGGAGTATTGTACAATTGCCTCCTGACCCGCTTGACTCCATGGGGCTTTTTGTTGACAATGTGCCAGCCAACTACTGGGTATCCCAGCCTGGCTGACATGGTCCCATCTTTTGCTGAGGACTGGACACTGCTAATGTCAGGGATACTGCCTTGGTCTAGGGCACATCCAACTTTCCATGATAGCAGGGCCCCATTCTCCACCACCTTCTTTGCATTTCCTGGTCCAGCCATGAAAGCAGACATGTCAAATAAACGGTTGTTGACAACAGGGACCACCCTCATGTGCTCCAGTGGCACATGTGAGAATTTCCTCATACTACCCAGTAAGCTGACCCTCTGTTCAGCAACCATCTTTGTCAAGTCAGCATCTAAAATTACAGTGAGGACAGTAACAGGTTCCTCAGAGCCACAGGTGAAAGGCTGCAGGCCACCAACATCAGATTGTAGGGTGAGCAGGGCTGGTTCAGTGTCTGCTCGTTCTTCAGGGTATACTTCAATAGAGAAGACTGTACTGGGGAACACTTGGCTGCCAGTTTTCTCACTTTGTTCCTCGCCTGACACCAAGATATGATATACACCTTTATCTTGCTCCAGAGCCAAACCTCTAAGAATGCAGCTCTCTTTGTCCCAGTACAGCCAGGAGGGTAGAGTCTCCTTTCCCATTTCAGTGAGCTTTTGGAGGAGAGGGAAACACAACAAATCATTAAAGATTTATACTACAAAGACAACTCTAAGATAAAAATTGAGTACACCCCCCAAAAAAAACAAAAACAAAGAATCATTACTAATATTTAATGACTGCCACTTATCAGAAGTAGATTCAAACTGCTTTCAAAATATACCAGGATTCAAGTAGTAATATACAATTTCCTTGACTGACTAGCAGCTTAATTCTTAATCACAGAACAAAGACAGAAGTATATTTTTGAAGTAAACGGACTGGTACTTATATATACTTTTCTTCTCTAACTGAACACTCAAAGCACTAATTATAAGCGTCTTGTTCTTAACTGAAAACTTGTGAATCAATTTTCATATACAAGCCTGTATTTAATGTTTCACATCAAGCTAGCTGCCAGTAAAATGGGACCTCCATTCAGTTCAGTTTATCAAATCTTACTAAATATGAACAGGAAGTCGAGTGTGCCTCCATTCATAATAAGAACTGTGAGTCATCACTCATCATTTTTAGTTATTACTCTATGACAGGATATCAGTCTGCATCAGCACTTGGACCAATAATAATCTCATCTCACTCAAAAGTCTGACTTGAACCAATTGCAACAAAGTCAGCTCCGATCAGCAGTGACAGCCTGATCAAAACTGAGGGGGAAATAGTATAAATAATGAGATGCATCTCTACACTAACTACAAAAATACTCAACAGCAGAGATACAAAAACAGCAATAAATAGGTCATGTTTTTAATGTTGATAACCAGTTTTCCGTTCTTGTACCATACTTAAGCGGGCTAAGTAAAGCACTTTAAAGCTAGAAAGACCCCAGGTTCAGATCAGGAAGGAATACAGTTGGGTTTACAAAAGCCTACACTTGCGCATTAAATTAAACGGCGTCTTCAATTTTTACGAGGCAACTCTTTCAGACACATTAATTTTGAGTAATGCATGATAACATGCCACATAAATCAGCAGCAGCTTTATCCCAGTGTTTATTCTTTTACCTGGATACTGCAGCCTGCATGGGCAGGTCCTGGTGGAACTTTCAACTGGAACACCTGGCCCACAATTGCTGAGGAGTCAGGGATGCTGTGGTGCACTCCCCCATTCTTTACAGAGGAATCTGGGACAGCTGTAGGCGGCCCTTCGCCAACTGAAGATGCTGCAGCCTTGAGCTCAGAGAGCACGGAGGACTGCATCGAAGCCTCTAGTTCCACAGGTATCATCTCGACAAGTGTCTCTTGCTGCTCTGGCATTGTGCCCTGAGTCAGGGTCGCCAGAAGCCCTATTACCAGAGGGATAGTCCTGCATGAAAAAAGCCTGCTCCCCCCAGCATCCCCACAGCTCATGCCTCTCACTTTGTAGTGCATAGCAATAGGCCTTGGGTCTGCCCAACAGATGTCTATGAACAACTGAAGAGGCCACATGCACTGAAGTCAGTCTGATGATATGCTTGTGGGTCAGATTCCTTAGTGATTGGCTATGCTCGAAAATGCAGCGGTTCCTCTTTGTTGTCCTCTGTGATCCATGAAGAGATCTTTGGCAGCCTGTTAGACAGCCATAACAGCCAGCTATATGGGAAAGCAAAAAAAGCAAACAAACATGAGTGCAACAAAGTGGAAACATGCACAAAAACATCAGTATAAACATACAAGTATCATTATTGGTTGTATGGCAGTTTGTGCGGCTATCTATTCATATTCAGGGCTTTCAAAAAGTCTGCACGGTGCTACAGCAGGGAATGGTGCATAACTGTTCTATTAGTGTAAAAACACAAAATCAGCTGTTTTTAAATGCACTTGTCTTAGTAATATTTACTACTTAATATTAATCTCCAAAAACCTTGATGTGTAGATGTACTGCACACAGGAGGGCCCCAAAAAATTCATCAACATAAAAGAAAATGATCAGCTGTGACACTTAATTTTTTTATTTGACAGGGATGATGCTCAATGAGCAAAAAAGCTTAAATGTCTCACTCTCTCAGTGGTCCCCCGCCTAGCTTTAAAAAAAGGGACTCCAGAGTTAATATAAAATGACATCTCATAAAATACATGGTACACCACCACAAATGTGCATTACAGTACACATCTGCCAATCAAAAAAATTCACACTACTTTCTGCTAACAATCCCAAAACACTATTTGTCCCATTTTATAGATATCAAAATTACAGCTATGCGACACTAAATCTGTCAGTACTGGTGCAAAATGACAATTTATGAGTTATGCAAATAATTGTTTTGATATATTAAATGTCTGACATCTTAATTTGAAGCTGACTATAGAGTAAAGTACAAAGTGTGTTATGCATAGGCTAGTGAACAAAAAGGATTCTCACAACAATCTGGAGCCAGGACATTATTCAGATATATGAAAACAGAAAAACTAAAATACTTGCAATTTTTCCAAAAGTTAAAACAATATGAACATATAAAACATATGAATATTAACATTTAATTGAACACTTGTTTTATAATTTTTCAATGCATTATTTAAAAAACACATGATCGTCTACTGATCTTTATTTCTGTGTCATGGCATTTAAAGTTATAACAAATCTCATGAGATAAAAGTAGTGTCAAAGGTTTTGTCTTGGTTGTAAGTTTTAATTAGGCGCCCTGGGGTTGGAATTAGAGTCTCCATTGTGCTGACCCAGCCAACCCCAATCCTGTAGCACTCAAAACGAGCAGAGGAGGGTCATCCGTTTGCCTGGAATCCTAATGCTTGACTCACACTCTCATGACGTCAACTGATACACTCCAAATATTGTCTGAAATGCTACGCTTGCCACTCACTAGCAAACCAATTTGTCCAATATATGCCACAAAACAGGCAATTTACACAGAAAGTCTCTTTAAGAGTGTTTTATGCCATTTGACCCACTGTAATATTTGGATGATTCATAAAAGAAATTGTCAGCAAAAAAGGGCAGCACTGCAACTGAACAGGGATCTCACAGGAACCGACACAAATCACAAAATGCATGTAGGTATTTACCATAGGTGGGAGCAGAGGCTCACCATCATTGTTATGAAATAAGCCATTAAATCTAATGAACTTAATGAGGAGCAGTCATTACTGAAATAAACCATGCATGAAACTCTACGTTCTACCAGTAAACTGAAATGCAGCAGCAATAAATCTAACGTTCAGATTAGTTTTGTCTTACTCTCCTGCTTGCCATTTCTCTCACTCCTTTGAAAACCTCTCACACAATCTAGAACATGTTTTGTCTAAACCTGACTTGCATTAGAAGAAATGACCATTCCTGACAACTTCCTGCTATACCACCTGATATTTGAACATCTGGTTTATCTATGTTCCAATGGGGAATCAAGAATTTGGGAAAAAAAAAAACAAAAAAAAACGGATGCAGTCCATAACATTTTTACCCATTCCTAGTTCCTACTGTCTCCTCACCCACCCCTACCAAACTGCTTTAACTTATTTATTAAGCCTTAATTGCAATTTTTGTATTCTCAGTTGATTAAACCACTTGAATTATTTTATTTTCTCTACTTAAAGATTTTCAGTAAAAAGCAACGTTGCTGGTGGGAGTGATCAGACTCCCCAACGGAAGTAAAATAGCAAATTTGGCACATTATTTGTAGACCTCTATCAATGTGCTGATATTGGTGTGAAAAAAAAAAAAAAAGATCTGAATATCCCTGACCCTTAATTATAATAACGAAGGGTCTATGCCCATATCATGTTGTGAAAGATGAGACAATCGGGTAAGAGGTTTATAAATACATATCCACCTCTTTTTATACATTCCAGATCATTGCCATGTGCATTTTGCTTTTATTATTTATAAGCCTTATTTTATTATCATTTGGTGGGCTTTTGGTGGGCTTATTTTGGTCACATGATGTGAGTCTAGGCTCTGCACAAGCATTCTTATGTACCCAGACCAAGTGTATTGGGTACAAAAGGTCAAAGATCTGAATCTGAATATATAATAAGACTGGCAAAACAGCGATTGAAAACAATAGTCTGTTGCCTTTATAATTCTAATTATGCACACATTAAATTGTGGCCTTTATTCTGATTTTAGCAAAGAAAAGCAATCTTCAAAAAAGGTAATTAAAAATAACATTTTACATACACACAGGACTGTGAAATCTTTAGCTCAAATTATCATCACTGCAGCAAATTAATACTCTTCATCTATTAATCTGTCAAAAACGTTACCACTAAGTACTACTGCAAGTTTTAAGTATAGCCTTTGTTCAGTCACTTTTTACAACCACACATTATTCAGACTGACTTATAAATTGTAAAAAGTCTCTGTGGAACTGTACAGCTCAACCAAAAACTGAGGGTGTCGCTCAGTTTTTGCATTTAAAAAAAATAAAATGTTGTATCAAATGGGCACAGTATGACAGCAGCAAAAACTCAACCATAACTGGACAGATGCTGATGTTCTTTACACCAACAATAGTGGCTCAGTTAAACTGTCTCTTAAAGTGAGAAACATACTATTATTGCAATAAGAAAATAAATTTTAAAAAAAACAATGCCTTTTTATGTTTTTATCCAACATGTGATTGATAATCAAAATGATTATTTGCATTTTATGTTTACGTTCAAATACATTTGGTCACATTTTGAGGATGGTGAACTTGCATGTCAAGTCGCCCTTATGGTGTGTGCACCCCTCTCCCGCTTTCTTATTCTTCTCTGAATCGAGAATGTGTTGTTCACTTGGCTTTTACTGATACAAGTATAGTTTAAATCAGTTCTTGTGCATAAAGTTCTCCTTGCTTTATAACCCAATGTGAATACGTGGGACCCACTCAAAAAACACATACAGCAGACAGCGGTTCTCCAACACTGGCACAACTTTAATTTCAGAAATAGACTCAGACACTTTATTAGATACACCAGTTCATCTGCTCATTGATGCATATATGTACTCAGCCAATCACATGGCAGCAGTTCCATGCATTTAGGCATGTAGACATGGTCAAGACGATCTGCTAAGGTTAAAACCAAGCATCAGTATACGGAAGAACAATGATTTAAAATATAGTATAGTTACTAGTGTCAGACAGTTTGGTCTGAGCATTTCAGAGTCTGCTGATCTACAGAGACTTTCCTCACACAACCATCTCCAGGGTTTACAGACAATGGTCAAAAAAAAAAAAAAGAGAGAACACATCCAGGGAGCAGTAGTTCTCTGGGCAAAAACATCTTGTTGATGCCACAGTTTCGGAGGAGCATAGCCAGACTGCTTTAAGATGATAAAAAGGCAACAGGCAAGTCAAATGATCACTCACTGCAACAAATGTATGCAGAATAGCATCTCTGAATGCACATAAAGTTGAAACTTGAAGCAGATGGGCTACAGCAGCAAGAGCCTACACCAGGTCCACTCCTGTCAGCTAAGAACAGGAAACTAAGGTTAGTTACCACGCACTGACCAAAACTGGACAACAGAAGACTGGAAAAATGTTGCCTAGTCTTTCAACATTTGGATGGTACAACCATAATTTAGAATAAACAACATGAAATCATGGATCCATCCTGTCTTGTATCAACAATTCAGGCTGGTGGTTGTGGTGTAATGGTGTGGGGGATGTTTTCTTGGCACACTTTGAGCCCCTTAGTACCAAACGAGCATTGTTTGAATGCCACAGCCTACCTGAGTGTAGTTGCTGACCATGTTAACCCACACTGTTCTGATGGTTGCTTCCTACAGATTAACACACCATGTTACGAAGCTCAAATCATCTAAAACTGGTTTCTTGAACATGACAGTGAGTTCATGCTACTGAAATGTTCTATACAGTCACTAGATCTCAATCCAGTCAAACACATTTGGGATGTGATGGAACTGGAGATTCGTGAATAAGCAGCTGACAAGTCTGCAGTAACTGTTTGACACTATCAATAATGCACCAAAATCTCAGAGCAATGTTTCAAACACCCTGTTAAATCTACGCTATGAAGAATTAAGGTAGTTCCACTAGCAAGATATAGCTAATAAAGTGGCCAGTAAGTGTACTTTTTAAACCATGACCAGATGCCAGAAAGAGAAAGTCAGCCAATGGCTATTTAATGTGAAAATATATGCTTGATGTAGGCTAATGCATACAAAACTAACTATAATACATACTGTAGGCTTTGTATTCTACTTTAATCACACAGATCAAATTCCAATGCAGGTATACTGCGTGATGTTTCTTGCCCTGAAGTAAGACTGTTATGACTATACTGCCAAATAAGCAAATGATAAAACACACACAAAAAAAATAAAAAATTAAAAATCACATCCTTATCCGCCACCACCCTGCACGTAGGCCGTAATGCTAGGGAGATATAACAAGGAAAGAGCATTTCAAACAAGATATTGTCACAAAAAGACACATTTAAAACATTAGTTTAAAAAATGTGACAATTGATTTGTTCTTCAAATATGGTATTTGCCACCTACTCAAAAAAGAGCACTGAATCACACCATACCTAACACAAACCAGGTTGAGACATGCTGCTTATCTGGAATTTTTATCAACTGAGTCAGTTCAGGGGGATTTCAATCCCATGTTCCTCTCCCCCAGGTCCCTTTTGACTTCCAAACCCAAGCAGTCTCTTTAACACACATTCTTGAATACTCAGTGGCTGCATCTTCAGTAAACTACAACATACAGGCTGTGTGTAAAGACAAAAGATATTGCTTGAACCGTGCATCCATTTGTGCCTAAAATGTAAAACACAAAACACTACCACGAAAACAATTTAGACCTATAAGCCTTATTTAATTCAGATGGAGCACCACACCTCACCTCAGGCTGTTGCCACACACAAAAGAAAAAAAGGCAACATCTGAGCATCAAAGTATACTCTCCACAGTGTGACCTAGATTTTATCATGTTCTCAATTCAGTATGTAGGAATTTTTAAATCAAAATCAAACACCATTTATTAAGAAACATTAAATATTTCAGTACATTGTTCCAATATTTCATTCAAATGAACAAAAAAAAAGTATAAAAATTATATGTGTACATAACAGGGTGTCATTAATATGAGTAACCCTCAAGACTAATAAGGGCATGTCATTTGAGGAAAATCCATGCAAATTTAACATGCCTGTATAAAAAAAAACCAAAAACAAAAACCACACTACTGATGAAGCCTTGTTCTTTCTTGTTCAGAAACATTAGGTAAAACTTAAAAATAACCTTACTTAAGTGTTCTTCATCAAAGCACGCGTTCAGAGAAAAAAAAATCCAGCCTACCTTAATTACATTTCCTGTTACTCATAAAGAAGATAATTTTGTGTCAGTTATTCTCATATTTTCTTTGCAACAGCACTGGGGCTGAGTTATATGACACTTGATCAAATAAATTAAAAGTGTAGCTCAAAACCACAACGCACATCAAATTGTTTGATATTTAGCTCCATAATATGCTTCAAACAGGTTTAGTAGCTAAATACGTGTTACCCTAAAACATACTCCTTTCACAGCTTCTTAAATGCTTAATCATCAGAACCTCGGTATTTCTATAGTAAAGCCCTTTTATATATGGTAAACAAAGCAATGACACAGGCTTGAGCGTGGGTGATTTCTGTTCATTTCACATTGAGGCCCACACTACTGGGGCAAGCAAACCGTTTAACAGCCCTGGTATCCACGCAGTCTGCAGTTCAACAGTAGTTAAAACTTGAAAACCATCAAAAATAATTAGGGCTTCGATGCACAGTGGCACTCAGGGCCAATTGAATTGACGTACCACATCCAGCAGCCTCTAGATAGTGCATGAGCTGAATAACAAACATATCCACAAGACAAGCTTGCTTTGCAGTTGGATGTTTCCCTTGTGTTGCCCTCCACTCTGTTCAACAAAGTAATGAAATATGTGGAGAGAAAACACAAAATCGGCCTTGGATGAGTGAAAGTGTATCCTGCTGTGGCGACCTGAGAGCGACTGGTTTACCGCAACAGGAAAACCACCTTATGCTGTCAAACCCTAGTGCAGGAAGTCAAATCACTTTGCTTGTTTTTAACGAAATCAGAGCTCTTTAATGCATGACGCAGGAATTAAGTTTAAAGTACAAAACAATAAGGAAAAACTTATGTATTCTACTGATGTATAGATCAATCTGCTGATCTTTATGCTCCAGCCCACAACAAGGTTAAAACAAAGCAACAGGACTACTTTATCATTAAAACTAGATACTAACATTAATGAGCGTTAACAGTGACTCGGGTTAAAGACAAATCCAATAAAACAAAGCACACAACACAGATCCTGCCGTTAGTTTTCTACGTGAGGATAAACAAAACACCGAATTTGCGTTTTATTCGTGTTTAACGACTGACAGTAATTTGGGTACCAGTAGCCAGCTAGCGTCAGCTAAGTAACTAAACGTCGGTTACCGGGCCCGTTTCTGCTGGATTTGGTAGACGAGGCCTTTGTAAATGACAACGCCACCTTACGACGTTCAACCTTGTTAAATCATTTAGCAGCCTGCATTAAATACACGCTGCCTTAACTGCAATACAACCCCCTAAAACTGCGGTAAATGTAGGAGAGCAAATCCAGTGACTGCGCTGCGTACAATACGGGGTCCGTCCGTAGCTAGCGCTGAGATGCACCTGTTTTATTCTAGGCGGAACAGAGCACGGAACCGCTGCTGCTGCCGGGGCATCCACCACACAAGTGCATAGCTCTCTCAAAATAATTTCACCCGGGTCAAATTATATTATAGAGGATGCTTATGACAAAAACTCGCTGCACGCCATGAGTCAGCTCACTTTCAAACACCAAAGACCGAGCGGTGATAGCCACCGAATGGGGCTAACTACCAAGCTAACACCAGGAGAGTATGCTGGTGATAAATATAGCTCTTTACCTGCCCCGTCAGCGGACGGGAGTCCGTGCTAAATTCATAAACGAGTCCACGTAGCAAAAGCGACCAGGGCGGCGTTTCTATTAGTGGCGCCTGCAAAAGAGAAAGGGAATCCAAAATTTAAACTGACCTTGTTAGCGAGCTAACGTTAGCTAACTCGCGCGGTAACGTCTCCTCTTCTACTCGGAGAGCGCCGCGAAGACTTCACAAATGCCATTAAACATGAGCCTCCCTTTCAACGCCAAAGGAAAAAAATATCTAGCATATAGTGAATAGGGTACCTGGGCACAGTCAAGGTAACATATAACTCCCTCTGGCTTGGTTTGTCTACAGACACACAGCTCTGTATTGTAATTATGTCGGTTGCTACCCCTCCCTGCCTGCCTCGCTCTGTCCTCCTCGCATACAGGTCTACAGGTTGAGGCCGATCGTGTATTTGCGTGACTCCACCTCCCTTTTATTCGGAGACATGCAGGTAAAAACAGAATAAAATGATGCAGGACAGCATTAGACAAAGACATTTTAGACAAAACGCAAGATACCCAATGGCAAGCTTGAAAAACATAAATAGCCTGAGGTTACCCTGCAACCTAACCTCTCAGTGTTACTTGCATTACAAAGTCAGGATTGGTATTTCCCTGCAGAGCTTCTTTTATTTTTATGTCAGTGTATCTCTTTGGTGATGATTAAAAAACACTAAATGCAGCTATTTCCCCTTGGATCTTTGTTCTGTTGTGGATGTACCCTTTTAAGTAAAGCTCTTGAAGTGGAGCTTTCTGACTTCCTGTCAATGCTTTATAAAATCTTTTATGGGGTCAGTGCAACAGAGCTGTAACAAGTTAGGTTCTACTTGTTTTCTGCAACAGAAACTGGTCAGATGTGTTTAGGATCACTCATGGGCTAAAGGGTATGTTTGTTCAAAGAAGGGTGTTGACCTGATTAACAGCCGAACTGGTGGATTTTCTGTTTGTGCAGGTAAACATGCTGTGTACAGTCTTTGTAAATTCTTATCATCAAAGCAAACTAATGGCTGGATGTGGGGTTTTGTGGGACTGCTGTGCATTGCACATGGTTTCCAGCAATGTGCATTTGCAAGATTGCATTTGTTTGACTGCTGAGTTAAGGCAACTGTGATATTAGTCACAAGGTGCAAGCATGTGATTGTTTAAGGGTTCAAGGTTTTAAAGCATTAGGTGTGTCCAGGTTAAAATTTAAAAGTTAAAGCATTTGTAGTAAATTTCCAATAGCTTTCAGCAAGAAATCTGAAATAATAAAAATCCTGTTCATTTTTATAGTGTTGAGGATAGGGTCAGTTTTGGCTCATAGATTTATGGAGTAGTTGTTTGAGCTACTCTCTGTCTCTTGCATTATGAAAAAAATCCTTAAAATTTCTTTTCTTCACCTTGACAGCTTCCTACCTTTCCCGTTGAAGGTGGTGCACATAAAAAGATGGTGACATACCTTTCTGAAGATCTCTTTGAGCCTATAAGAATGACTAGCCTGCATTATTTTGGTTTTAAATAGGGCATGGGCTCTATTGGGAAAAATACTTGTAAGAGGAAGGAAAAGTTTAAAGAAAAAGGAGCATTTTCCAGACTGACAGCCAGTGTTGAAAAAGAGGCAAGCAGCACAGTAAAATTCTTAAAATGAAACAACAATTACAGTTGTCATTATACTGCCAAATAAAACTGCCATATAAAACTGTTAAAATAGGCACTCTTATGATTCACTTTGCCAACCAATGATTAGATGTCTTTTACGCCACTGAAAATATTTGTTTGAAATATGTGATGCCATTTGCATGATGTCATCATCATACATAATCATAAACAATAAACTGTGCAAATATCTTGGAGCAAAAACTGAGTTGATGTTTATGGCAACAAAGAAAGGACCTTCATATACTAATAAAACCCTTGGCAGGCATGAGTAGGATTTTAAGACAGAGAAACAGAGGCTGTCTGTAATAGTTCACAGAGATGTCAATCATCTGAATCGCTCTGACTCTTTGTTCACCCCTGCAAGGCAACAGTATGAAAAAAACATGTATATACAGTTACAAGAAAACATGTTTTTAAACCTTTGCCATTAACAGGATTTCTGCATAAAATATGTTCTGATCTTTATACAAGTCATGAGTACAAACAAAACAAAATGTGATAAAACAGATGTACATTTCATTTCCTTATTGAAGCCACTCTAAGCCTCGGCAGTGCAAAAATAACTCTTGAATTAAATAACTTATAGACCCTCCTTTACTAGAAAAAACTCCATCATATATTTCCTGTTTTCCCATTTCCTTCATCACGTTTATGAGACTTGCACAAAGATGAAGAAGAATTTTAGATCATTGTTCAACAAAGGAGTTTTTCAGTTCATCAATATTTTTGTGATTTCTTGTTTGAGCAACTCTCTTCTGATGACACACTGTCTCAGATGTCTCAGATAGGTTAAGCTCAAGGCTCCTACTTGGCCAAAACTTTGAATTCCTCATTGATTACATAGCACTCCAGCCCTGAGGTAGAAAAACAGCTGCAAACCATGATACTTACTCCACCATGCTTCACCATTTGAATGAGTATTTGGTGTTCATGTATAGTGACTTTTTTACTCCAAAAATAGCAATCTGCATTTTTGCAGTTCTAAATTTTCTGCTTTTGTGGACAGATTTATTGTTGCAGACTGATGAAGACCCAGGTTTTTAGATATGCTATTATGTCCTTTATCCTTGCATTCTCCTTGCATTTCTATACATACCTTATATAGACAAAGGTATGTGGGCCACCTACACATTGCAATTACAGGAGATTTTATGACACTCCATTCTAAATCCATAGACATTAATGAAGACATTAATGCAGACCTGGCAACTATAACATCTTCCAATCTTCTGGGAAGGCTTTCTGCCTTGGAGTGTGTCTGTGGGAATTTTTGTCCAATCATTCAGAAGAGTATTTGTGAGGTGAGATACTGATGATGGATGAAAGGGCTTGGATATGAATCCCATAGGTGGTGGATAGGGTAGAGGTCAGGCTCTGTGCAGGTCAGTCAAGTCCTTCCACACAAAAGTCATCCAACCATGCTTTTATAGACCTTGCTTTGTGCACTAGGGGACTGTCATGGTTGAACAGACAAAAGGGCCTTCCCAAACTATTCTCACATATTAACAGCATAGTATTGTCCAAAACATCTTGGTAAGCTGAAGCATTAGGATTTCACTTCAGTGGGCCTGAGGGGTCCAGGCCAACCCTAGAAAAACAACCCTCATCCCTCTTCCACCAAGCTTTACATTTGTCACAATGCGGTCAGGTTAACATTCACCTGGCATTCGCCAAACCCAGATTCATCCATCAGACTGCCAGATAGAGAAGGTGAATCATCACTACACAGAACACTGTTCTACTGGCATGATGGCATGCTTTACACCATTCTGTCCAATGTTTAGCATTGTGCTTGGTGATGTTAGGTTTACAAGCAGCTGCTTAGCCATGGAAACCCAGGCCATGGAGTTCCTGGTGCACTGTTCTTGTGCTGATGTTAATGCCAGAGGAGGTTTGAAACTCTGCAGCTACTGAATCAGCAGAGCGTTGGCAACTTTTACACACTGTGCACCTTAGCACTCGGCGGCACCACACTGTAACTTTATGTGGTCTGTATTTCATAGTTGAACTGCTGTGTTTTCTACATGTTTCTACTTTTCAACAATGCAGCTTACTTAGTTTATTCTCTAGGCGGGAGGAAATTTCACCAACTGACTTGTAGTAACAGTGGCATCCTGTTACAGTACCATGCTCAAATTCAGTGAGCTCTTTAGAATGACCCATTCTTTCACAAATGTTTGTAGTGGTAGACTGCATGGTTAGGTGCTTGATTTTATATATCTGTGGAAATGTGACTGAAGGAAAAACATCTGATTTCAATGAATAAGAAGTGCAGCCCAATACTTATGTCTATTTAGTTTGTTTTCTGTTTTCTCCTTTCTTTTATCAGATGTTTATGAGACTCATACAAAGATGAGAAAGTGTCAGATCCTCGTTCAACACACAGGTGTTTCAGGTCTTCAATATTGCTGTGATTTTTTGATTGAGCAACTGTCTTCTGATAACACAGATAAACTCAGTGCTTTTACTTGGCTATTTCAAAACTTGAAATTTCCCCTTTTTCGACAGTTCTGCTGTTGATTTTTTCTGTTGTTTGGGCTACTATCTTATCCCAACTTCTTATTAGTTTTAGGTCTTTAATTGCTGCTTTGAGATTTCACTGTCAAATTTCACAAGCTTGAATTCCTCATGGAGTAAATAGGGTCCTGGCCGCTAGGTAGCAAAACGGCACCAAGCCATGATGCTTACTCCACCGTGCTTTGGCTTTGGTGTTTGTATATAATATTTTTTCTCCAAAAATAGCCGTCTACAGTTTTGCAAGCCTAAATTTTCTACTTTTGTGGACAGATTATTGTGGATTGATGAAGACCCAGGTTTCTAAATATGCTTTTGAGACCTTTTCCAGCTTCATGCATCTCTATAGTGTAACTTCAAGGTTGCTGTGACTGAAGCATGCTCCACACCAACCAATCTTTCTTGAGATCAGCATGCTTTGTCAGAAACCAGACTTTACTTGCCTTTCTCCATAGGGAGGAGCACCTTAACCCACTCTTTCAAGCAATCTCCTTAACTGAACATCTTACTCTGAGGAGCTTCTAGAAAAGTTACTGAAGATCCAGCCACATAAGTAATCAATGTAGAAATAGCACATTACAATATAAAGTGCACTGACATGCCCATTTTATATTGGCAATATTGATAACACTGAAAGAGAATAAATTACATTTAAATTAATTGAAATGAAATTGATTTATGAAAGGGTTCCCATGTTCTCTCTTGCAACTGCCTATCTGCATGTGTAATTGAGAGTACATAAAGCATACTGAGTATTTTAAACTAATATTTTATCTAATGCACGTTGTAATTAATATGTATCAGTGCTTAAATTGCTTTAGAGTTGGCACTCAGATATGTGTGTAAAGAATTCATCACTAGCTATTTTGTGGGACAATTTGTTTAAATCCCAGATTACAGTTTACAAATCACATAACACACTCATTGTAATAAGTGCCTTTTCTGTGAGCATGTTACACCTAATTGTCTCTAAATTTAATTAGTACACCATCTGTACAGACATGTAAATTGTGTCAGTGTTAGGTGAGAGGAATGCAATCATTTGCTAACAGTTGCTATTCTCTTACCTTATTGTTTACAATCAAGACAGATGACGAATTTTCATTGTAAATACATCACCAAGCTCTCATTTTGTCTGAATGCACGTACACAAAAATACTTGCAAGTCTACTAGACCATGATAGCCCCACCGCAGAGGGGCTTTCATGTGATTGCACGTATCAGTCTGACTCTTGATGTGTGAGCACAGAGAAAGAGAGAGGATTAAGAATCAGCTGACTCCCCACATTTTCTTCCAAGTGACTTATTAGGAGGGTTATTCTGAGCGGTCTGCTGGACCGCTGAGGGGGGTTGGCTGAGTAGTGAGACCCTCAATGAAGCCAATCTCTCTCACAATGGTAGATTACTTTAGACAACCCTTCTCAGCTTTACTTAATAACAAACAGAAGGCCCTTTTGCAGTTGTTTTATGTTGTCCTCACAGATCTTTCTCATTCAATCACAATTTTTCTCACAATCATGATTTAGAGTAACTGTAAAAGTGTTTTGGACTCACATGGCAAGGCACAGAGCTACAGTAATTTTCCAGGGCCATTTCATCAGGGTCAGCAGTGAAACACTAAAAATGTTTTAGGAACATGTCATTTACCTTTTACAAGTTTTTGTTTTTGAACAGCAGAGGGTGACCGTTTACTTTGTCACTTGTTATGATGAGCCTATAATAAAACAGGAAGAAAGATAATTTATTTTCAACACAACATCTACACCACACTACCATTTCTGTTTGTGCCTACATACCCCTGGCTATCTGTTCTTGCTGTTCAGCACAAATAAGATTTCCTAAGAGGTATCATCATCACTTGTGCATGTTTACCCTAAAACAGACTGTTAACAAGCCAACACATTGTGAAAATCTCCTATTGCTATAAGAAAAAAAACCTAATTATTTACTAAATGCTTTGTCTTATTGAAAAGTAATTTGGGACTTGTGATTTCAGCTTGTCATACACATATCTCAAAATAAATTAATCCCTTTCTGGTCTTGCTGCAGCAAGTTAGCTGTTAATTTGCAAATAATACTGCATAATAATCCACAATCAGACACCCTAAAGGCAATTACAGATGATTGGACACTTCTGTACTTTGACCAGTGGCAGGTCAGGCTACTCCATTACAGGGTAAGTACAGTTCGTAAGGGGACCTCATGCTAAATGGAAGTCTGAGGGAAAGCCCCTAATGACCATTGTGACTGGGGCAATATTTTTGTTATCAGAGACACACAGGCCTAATGACTCTGAAACACATCAAGAAGACATCAGCAAATACAGAAATCATCAAATGGAATGGCCACAGGATGACCCCAATAAAAAGCAATAATCAAATCCCAACCCGGTGACTGAATAGGTCCTCAATGGCCCCTTAATGTGTTGTGTAACTTTAGCAGTTACCTGAAATACCTTAAACACAATCTAACACTGCATGATTACACAGCCATAAACAAGACTCCAAATAATCCTTATAAACTTAATTATGATAATGTACCCTTTTACAAGTACTCATCAATACCTTGTTTGCCATTATACTAACTAAAGAATTCTTTGACCTAGCTATGACCTTAGAAATGTCTTAGTTTAGCTTAGTTTATCATAGTAGTATTTTTTCAGTGAATTCTTTGCCATGGTATTGGCTTTGTGATTGACCTACTACTTCAGACTAAAAACAATCCCAGCAACTACCAGGTGGACAATCATAAAATTTGGCAACCTCCTCACTTCATCTAGTGCTAGTGTAAGATTGAGATTTGTCACTTTGTTTGGTAACCTTTGGATGAATCAAAAAGATTTTAGTTAGGGTTAACTCTCTATAAAGCATTACCATGGGATAAAAATGTGTCCAAGTCTTGTTTGTGACTAAATTCCTTCTGTACTAATGACATTCACGAGCCTCAACAGTACTTGGTGTTTTGTACTAATTAGCGTAAGTTCATGTGTACATTTCCACATGTATATGTATAGCTAAAGTGGTGAACATTTTAAAGACCGTGCTTCTTAATGTAAGTATGCACAGCTTGTAGCACCACTGTGCTGAAGCATAGCCTCACAGAGCTGCCAGCATGGCTATAAACTTTTAGTCTCGTTATTTCATGTAGGCCTTCCAGGTAACCTTAGATGTCAGACTTACCTGGAGAGTATGGCTTATATATCTCGGAGAGTCCAATCCCTGAGAGAGTGACAAGCCTGTTCTGTGTAACCTGACTCTGTGTCCTCTCCTGTTACCTCTCTGGTCTAGATAATCATCACCTTCCTGTGTTTTCTGTCCTTGGCAGGATAAGAGATTTATTAACTAGCAAGAACGTGTAAGGTCTCAGAGGAATGTGCTCTAGTTTTGTCCATTGAACCTGACGGTGACTGGCACTCACGCCTAACATGGCAGGCAGCTCCGTCTCCGTAAGTCTATATGGGCTGCCAAGTGTGTGGCGCACCACTCTTGTTTAATATCTGTCTGAGGCCCTGAGCATGGGGAGGATGAAAATGGGGAGAAAGCAAAGAGACCCAACACTGGGTCCCAGGTGTGCACTTAATGCTACCTATCAATTCGGGCCCGGGGTGAGGGAGACTGCAAGCCAGATCAAATCATGAGTCAGAGTTGGGGGATGCATTTCAGCTTGCTTTATTGCCTGGCTAGTCACATGGTAACAGTTCAGACTGAGCTGGAATGAATCAACTGCTGAAAGAATCACAGCCACATATCCATCCAGGTGATACAGTATGTAGGAGAGTGTAAATTGAATCTAGACTCTACAGCATTACTCAAAATCTTATGTTGCAGCCATATAGTTTTATGCAACAGTTATGTGCACCTCTGAGCAAATGACAAATTTCGATGTTATTTAAAGTGAAAAGAAGTAAAAACAAGCCCTGGAGCAAACACTCATTAAAGGGAATTTTTCTTCAAATGTCAAAGAACTTTTGCTTTTCATTTCATAAACTTAAAAAAATAAATTATAATCAAGACGGGGAAAAATTTTAATATTTAATAACATGAGTCAGAACTTAGCAAGCCCCCTTTAGCAAATATCACAGCTTCAGAGTCTTTCTGTTCTTGCTTTATTTAATTTTCACCTACTCTTCCATGCAGATCACTTCAACAGATATATTAAGGCTGTCTCCCATGCACAGGATGTTTAAAGTCCACCTGCAGATTTTCAGTGATTTTTCAAGTCAGGTGATCATGAGGACGATTTCCAACAGCTTGAGATTTTGTTTCTTGAAGTCAGTTACCTTTTTGGAAAAGCTAGCTTTTTTTCAATTCCAAATTCTTTGCTGACTGCATGACATTTGAAACCAGAATGTTCTGATTTTTAGATGAATCTGTTTTTTCTTTCTAATAGTGCAATATTTCCTGCACCACTGGCTGCCACATAGAGGAAAAAGCCAAATATCTTCATCAGGTGTACATCCTGTTTTGTCTTGGTGGTTGTGGCCAATATTGTAAATTGTATTTATTCAATTTTCAAGAAACAAATGAAGAAACAACATACAATAAACAAACAACATTGCAAAAATGATATAAGACTTGTAAATATTATAAGGAAAGTTGTCTGAGATAATGCACTGTGCTTGCACAATAGTCCAGTTTAATACATGCAGCAATAATTAATGTATGAATCAAATACATGTCCTTTGTTCCCAATTCAAAAATGTGGCAGTTGTCCATCATAAATCTTGTTTATTATTAACCTTCAAAAGTTCTAGTGGCTTCCCCCATTTCTGCAAAAAAAAAAAGAGTCTTTCCAGAGTCACAGCCTCTGTAATCAGAGATGTTGACATGGAAACAGAAGGAGGTTCATCTCTGACATCTCTGAAATATTTCATCATTATGGCTTTCCTTGCTAGCGTTGAAAGAGACTGGATCACATCTTCATTTTTCTTTTGGAGACACATGGTGTTTTCCAAGCAGACAAAGAACATGGTTTTCTGACACTTGCAGTTGCAGACAGTTTTATTCTAACCACTCTGTAGCATTTGTTTCCTAAATTATTCCATTGACATTCCACTTGTTATGCTGAACTGATAATAAATAATAATGATAATTATCTACATGTTGCATATAATACATCATACTTTTGTAACCAGGATGCAGGTACGGTTAACTTCTGATGACCTAATAATCCTGTATGTGCAAGCCTTCCTGTACTGTAGAACATTGCACAACACCTCTTATAATGCAGGTCAATTGAAGTCATATGCAGGTTTAGTTTTCTTTTTCACAGCAGACATTCAGTTTCATTTAGTTTTTATAATTTTCCAGGCCTTGTCCTAAGATGGAAATTCAGACAGTGGGTGTTACATGCTAAAACAAAGCTCCTTGGTGTAGTTTTCACAGTATTTTGGACACTGTGGCTTTAGATCCTCAGTAGGGATCCCATGGATGTTGTGCTCTCTACCCCTGATAAGCTAACAGTCAGGTCCCAGTTTTAAATGATAAGTTCTAATGACTCATTTTTAGCCCAGTGAATAAATAGTTAAGGGTGTGTTCGCACATGCTGCTATTACTGTTTTGTTTTTTTTATTATTGTTTTTTTGCATTGCTTATATTTTCTTCTTTTCATGTATAAATCAACATAATATGTAATTTGCCCAGGGGTGGTCAAAATTTTTCTGCATCTGTGTTAAGAGTCGACAGAAGGGAGAAAAAAGCACCAGCAGTGTTCAAGGAGTAGGAATGCCAGCGTCTGAAGCTGCCTATTATGTGTCTCTCTATATCCACCCACTGCTTGGTCCAAGGCTGTCTTTGCTGCTTAACTCTTGCACAGGGACTCTCTGTGATCCAGCAGAGCTCTCAGTGCAGGGAGCATGGCGCTGGTGCCAAAGTCCTGTTATCCAAATCCATCGGCACTGTCTCATTTAACAGATAAGAGGCTAATCTACAGGGTGGGCAGGAGATAGCCCTAGAAATACAAGGCCTCTCTTGTCATTCGCTCACCATTCACCACATTCCTGGAATGTGTATAGACATGTGCAGAGAAACAAAACCTTGACAGTCTTTTCCCTATATCCCCTTAGGCTCAGATGCAGTTTTATAGAATGTAAATCACAATATATTTGTTCTATTTGTCTGCCTGAATTGTTCTTATTTTTTCAGATGTAAATCACAGCTGGCAATGCAATTCATTTTTTTTTTTTTTACTTTACAATATATTACTAAATAAAGAATCATAGCTCCAAGCAATACAACAAATCTGGTGCAGAGATTAAACTTAATATGAGCCAAATATGAGTAAAGACTTGGGAACTCAGTTGCTGATGAAAAACTAATCTATGAGTCAGTGGACTTGTGAATAGGCAACTAGTCTTTCACAGTCAGTTTGCTTTAGAGCAATATTTTTGAATCCTAACTGCTACTGAGTTTTGTTCTGATTCTCTCAGTCAACACCAAAACATCTTTAACAACCTACGCTGAGGAAAAATAGGCATGTTTTCTCAAAAACTCCTTTAAGAGTTGAATCTTTTACAAACCTTTTTCAGTTGTACAACATTTTTAAATAAAGAAAACTGTCTAGAATGGTGCATGGTAGAAGAAAATGTACTCACATTGGCAGTACTTACTATGTTCTGGATGAGATTAAGATTTAATATTTAGCCCTAATATCCAGTTAAGCCTCTCAATTGCCAAAACGTGACCATTGCAGCTATTCTAGAAAGTAAATGCAAGCAACTGGAGGCTTGCCCAGAAAATAGCAAAGAGAACAGTAAAGGGTTAAAGCTGATGAATAAACAATTGTTTCAATAATTAAAGCCCAGGGGGACAAAAGCAGGCACAAAGTAGCACATATCCACCTCTATATAATAGTGTTTTTTGTGGATTGTTCTCTCCCCTTTATTAGGTGCATAGTTACAAATGTTTCAGCCTTTATCCTTTATGTCAGACCTTTGTCAGTGCAAATCATGTGCATTAGTGAAGGCCTAACATGGGACAAAAAGTTTGTGCCTCTTTGATAGTAAGTGCTACACAAACAAACAGATGGCTGTTATTCAGGGTTGCCTATTAATTGAACATTATCTGTGTTTGCTTAGAAATGTGCATATTTCTTATTCCAACGAATACAGATACTTTAATGTTTCAACTGGTAACTTTCAGAATCTGTCAAAATGACAACAAACAAACAAACTTTACAATAACTGATGCTGCTACACTGTTGTGGTGTTGTGTACAGAACAGTACTGTGTTCTAGCACTGATCTCATTACCTGTTTCCCTAACGCAGTATCTCACTATCAAGATCAAAAGCTGTTTGAAGGGGCTCTTCATACCTGATGCAACAGAGTCAGCATATAGCTCTCTCTCTGAAGTTATAATCAAGTGCCTTGCGGGTCCTGATAGGAAAAATGCAAAGTAAAGTTTCAAGATTTAATATATATAATCTGCTTCATCTTTTGTTTACAGTAATTAGAGAGTTTCAGATTTCATAACATTTGTTATTTCTTTTCTACTTATGCAGTTTTGAGTGTTGTTCCCCTTTTACACCTCTTTGAAATGAATGCTACAACTTCCCACACCTTTCACCATACTTATCAGATTAAGTTCCTGCCTACAGGCTGTTTCCTACCACAACACTAGAAACTATCCCGTCATAATAATGCCTACATTGCACATTTGTGCACCTGCGGATGATACATTATCTTTTGCCCTGTTTGAGACATAGCCTGGAGGAACACTTCCTCTCACATCTGCCATGATGTCATCCTATGTCTTTTTTTTCTTTCTTATTTGAGACCTACAACCCAGGGCCTGTGGTCTTGTTTTTGAGACAATAAAAACAGAGAAGATGACCTGCATGAAATCTTCCATTGTAAAAACGGTTTTATGAAAATTCGACAAAACTTAATTCATCTCAGTGCAAGGGGAGCCTCATTATTATTGAATGAAAGGAAATGTAGTAATGACCTGTCTCTTCTATAAAACTGTGGAGGAATAGTCTTGCACAAAGTTCTAAGACAGTGCTTTTAATGTTCTGTCTTTGGATTTAGATAAAAAATGTTTTAGCACTAAGTGGTGTCGTAGTGTGCTGCTCTGTTTTACATCAAAGCTTAAAAGATGTCTCTGCTATTACATCTAAGACAAAGTGATCGCAGAGCAGTAAGCTGTAATTAAACAGTAAACAACTGAGATATTGTTTTTATCTCAAAGGGGCATTTCACAGTTAAACCATCACATTTTCCGTGCTAGAGGTGTTTGTATAGCTTCCAGTACTCTTACCATGGCAAATATGCTGTTTGAAATGTTTAGTTTGTCAGGTCACAACTCTATGGTTTCCAGCTACCTTGTGATTTAAGTTGATAATATGTTTGCAGTGGTTTCACAATCCTGAGAGTTGTAGATACACCTTTAAGCTGTGTTTATGCAGTGTTGAGCAAGCAAGCGTTGCTCAAGGACAACTTTGACCAGGCTGTCTCTAAGACCAGCTGTCAGTGTTGCTTAGAAATCAGATCAAAGACTTAAGTAAAATAAACTGTTATGTTGATTGATTTAATCTTTTATTTTACATAAATTGCATGATTTTTTTGTCAGAAGGACAGAAAGGAAATGTAGTGAGGAACCAAACATGTTGATAACAATAGCTGTGATGAAATGTTTTTGGAATACATCAGTTCAATATAGCAACAGTCAAAAGACCTATGCATTTATATTTGTATCACAACACCTTATTATACTTTGCAGAAGTTTTGAGCCACTCCTTATTTCTTCATATTTTGCTTCTAGTGAGCCAGACATGCTTGTAATTTGTTTTTGTGATGTTTTTTCTTTATTACACAACACCTAGAAAGACTTATAGCAAGATTCTAGAATGGTGAAACATATCAGTGGCAAGATTCTAGAATGGTGACATATAGCAATAGCCAAATTCCAGAATGTTAAAATTCTAGCAAGATTCAAGATTCAAGATCTTTATTGTCATTTCAACCACATATAGCTGACGCAGAACATAGTGAAATGAAATAGCATTTCTCCAGGACCTGGTGCAACATATAAACATATGACAGACATATGACAGAAGGTATCAATATGAGAAACAGAGCTAGGACTAGGGTTTTTTTTTTTTT
>VUQH01042012.1:0-14930 GCA_015106775.1 Etroplus canarensis | reverse complement strand
AAACCATACATCATAGCAGGTCTCACTACCATCTTGTAAACCTTCCCCTTCACTCTTGCTGCTATCCTTCTGTCACAAAGCACCCCTGACACTCGTCTCCACCCACTCCACCCTGCCTGCATTCTCTTCTTCACCTCTCTTGTGCTCTGTCCGTTGCTTTGGATGGTTGATCCCAAGTATTTAAACTCATCCACCTTCGCCACCTTTACTCCTTGCATCTTCACTGTTCCACCTGCCTCCCTCTCATTCACACACATGTACTCGGTCTTGTTTCTACTGACTTTCATTCCTCTTCTTTCCAGTGCATACCTCCACCTCTCAAGGCTCTCCTCCACCTCCTCCCTACTCTCACTACAGATCACAATGTCATCTGCAAACATCATAGTCCACGGAGACTCCTGCCTGACCTCATCTGTCATTCTGTCATCACCATTGCAAACAAGAAGGGGCTCAGAGCTGATGTTTCAGGCTTGAATTTAGTCTGAGGAGAAAATGAGTGGGAGTTTAACCTGCATGCTGAGAATCATTTTCACTTGTGAAACTGGGCTTATTTCCTTTTAATGAAGCAATGATTGGTGCCAAAATTGCCACTAAACATGTTTGTCATGGATCAGAACCCACAAGAGTGCTAATTGAATATGGAGTCTCCAAAGAGCAAATAACCTCCCTGAGGTTAGACTCTGTTGAAACTTGGCCAAATGATAATTGTGACTACCTCATATCCACGCTGATTTTTTTTTCACTGAGTTCTTCACATAACACACCCTGCTGCTTATCCTTTCATTCTGTTTATGACGGGTGTGTGAAAGTGGGGCAGATCGACCACAATGTCACTCACTGGGTTTTGAACTCACGTTTTGAAGGCCCAACTTGAACATTTTAACCAACACAATTCGGTGTTGAGGCACTGCATGTTCACTGTGCTGTATTAAATTAGACCTGAGCAGTTTACACCACAAAGTCATTAGGGAACCACAGGAACCATCCCCTGCAGGCCATTAGAAAAAATACATGTTTAAGGCACTTCCATGCTGCCTTCACCGTTTAAAAGCTACACCACCTGGACAAAATTATTGGGTCACCTACACATTAAACCTACAGGAGCTTTTATGACATCCCATTCTAAATCCATAGGCACTGATTTGCAGCTACAGCCACCACCACTGTTCTGGGAAGGCTTTCTGCAAGATTTTGGAGTGTGTCTGAGGTTGCATGTAGCTTTACAGATAGAACTTTCTAACATTCCAAATCGCTTCAGCCATGCTTGAATACAACTTACCTGTAAATTTGGTAAAAGAACACTTTGAGAGACTCAGACGTGAGGTGCACAATCACTCACTGTGTTTACTTGAAATCAAGGAGAACAGGGCAACCCCTAGGGCTATCCTTCCACTGGGAGCAATTTTATGCTCTAATCAGTCCTTCATTCAGATAAGCTCTCTGACCTACACATACTGTAACTGCAGACACAAGTAGCATAATGTATACAGATGCCAGAGAAGGACTTCCAAGCCACCACTGGAATTTGCTCAGTGTTACAGAGTGGAGCAGAGTCCCTGTCTTTGACCCTTTTGGGAAGTATTCAGTAGAAAGGGGGAGACCTTGTGTAAAAACACCTATCACTGCCTGTGTTGGTTTGTGCATGTGCCTGGGCTCACCGCCAGTTCCAATATGACATGCTGATAGATGTGTGTCACCTTGGCGTGCTTGATGACAGATGCTGACTTATGAGACCGCAGGAGCATCAGTTCGTCATCACACGAGCAAACTGTTTCAGAGAAATTTCTGAAGCACTGCTGCCCCCCTTCCTATCAGGAAATATTTGGTTCCCAAATCAAACAAAGTTACACGATGTGCTCTTTTTTGCCATGGCAGGTATATTTGCATCGATATTTAATCATGTGAAATTACTGCAACAAAAATTGTTAGAAATTATCTTAAGACAGAAGATAGTCTTCACCCTGCACTCTTACTACCTGACCTTTCTGAGAACAGCAGTAGAAACATAAAAGCCAGTTACTGTAGAGAAAGCAAGCAAGGGTTCAGTATAACTTTCGGGTTCACTTTTTTAGTCTATGCAGTTTTCTTCTGTCTTTTTTTTTTTGCACAACAAAGTGCAGCACTATGAAAGCTTCCCAGAAGAGACTGGGACAATGTGTGCAGTTATTTCCAGGTTTTAATTATCATTGCATCTCATCCCTCTCCATCACTGCTGGCTTTTCATTCTACCCTTCAAACATTTTCCCCTAAGATATAGATGTGTTATACAGTAGAATTGGCAAACTGCACTCACCCATTCTGAATCCATAGGCATAAATATGGAATTGGTCCCCCCATTTGTAGCATCTACTTTTCTGAGAAGGCTCTCTAGAAGATTTTGCAATGTAACTGTGGGAATTTTGCCCATTCATCCAGAAGCGCATTTGTGAGGAGACTGATTTTGATTATGGGGTTAAGGTCAGGGCTCTGTGTGGGTCAGTCAAGTTCTTCCACACTGAACTCAACCAACCATCCCTTTATGGACCTTGCTTTGTGTACTGGGGTGCATTCTTGCTGGAACAGAAAAAGGCCTTCCCCAAACTGTTCCCACAAAGTTAGAAGCACAGAAGTGTTTGAAATGTCTTGGTAAGCTATCCAGCAGTTAGTCATCAGAGCATTGGTGACTTTTACACACTACGCACCTTAGCACTCAGCAACCCCGCACTGTAACTTTAAGTTGCGTACCACTTTGTGACTGAGTTGCTGTGGTTCTTCTGTGCTTCCACATAGCAACAATGCCACTTACAGTTGATCATGGGATATCTACACGTAGAAGGGAAGAAATTTCATGAACTGACTTGTTCCAACAGTAGCATTGTATTACAGTACCAATAAAACACCTGAATTCACCTGGTTAAAAAGTCTAGTCCAATACTATTATGTATTTCTGTGGCAACAGCCCCCCAGGAATGACAATGCACTTCACCACACCACAAACACTGTTCAGGATCAGCTTGAAGAGACATATCCAGGCATAAGCCCAGGTATCAAACTCCCCAGAGCCCAATTTAAACAGGAAATTGAATAAACAAGCCCACAGGAACCAAGAAAATCACTGTCAACATCCCAATGCCAGACACCACAAGAGCTCGGTCAGAGCTTTTTTGGCAGCATGAGAGGGGCCTACACAATATTAGGGTTTTTTTTTTTCCAGTGTGGCTGATTGGTGTAGACTATACATCACATATGGATGACAACCACCTGTGGAAACAGCTGTATAAACTCTGCTGTAGTTGGCCGCCTGCAGACTAAACACATTATAGCAGCATTTTATCTACAGTCAGACATTCACTCACATCTCAAACCAGATAACACCAAGGGAGGAGGCAGGCAGACATCCTGCTGTATTATAGCAGGAGGTGTGATAGAGATACAGACTTGAGAATGATGTGCTCACTGCTATGGGATAAATTCCCTCTGTTTCAACAGTCAATCAGAACACACCACATGGGTTTCTCATCTGTGATCATGCTCACCATGATGACAACACATTTCCAGAGAAATGTATGGCTGCAGTGCTGTGGGCCGTGAATAGAATGACATGAATACGACTGGAGGGAGAGATATGTATGAGAAATGCCTCCTCATACAAAGTTAATCTATCTTTTAGAGTCTTATTTCCCTCACTGAATCACTGAATGAACACACTTTGATTTATATGGGGGCTTCAGATTCTTCCTAGTCCTTTAGTACTCATAACTATCCATTTAATCTAATCTAATTATCGGTTGTAACACTATTTTGATTTAATTTCCCATAGTCCTGGCATGAAAGGCCACTGAGCCCCTGTTATTTGCATCCCTCCGTTTTAATCTCCATTCAGCCAAACACTCGGGTCTCTTGCTACCTCTCACCTGTTTGCATTTTCTTCCAGCTGACTAGAAAAAGCCCCCTCCGGCTGCTCTCACCACATGTACCCTTTGGTGAGAGGGAAAAAGAAGAACTGTTTGATGCAATGGAAAAATCGAGCCTGTTTTCTGAGCTTCAGTGCAGTGTGTGACTCAGTTACAGACTGCAGGATTCATTTACTGCAAGGGTTTTGTAAACTCCACCAATCAAGCACTTGCTAAAAGATTATCTGATAACCGAATCACTGACGTGAAAACACAAACTGATAAGTGTGAGATTATTTAAATCAGTGAATTGCATAACTGACCAGAAGCTCCTTGCTTCAGGTCCATGGACTTGATTTCATATTATTTTCCAAATCATCAATTATCTTTCACATTAGTTTTTAATTTGGTCAGAATGTAATATCTGACCAACATTACTGATGAAAAACAATCCAGACAACAGTTAGAGTCATGCATTTTGGGACAATTACTCTGAATATTTTTGTGTAATTTTTCCCTCTGTACACCACCACAGTGGATTGTATGTCAAACAGTCAAAATATGATCAAAGTGCAGACTTTCAGCTTTAATTCAAGGGGTTTAGGAATTACAGCCATTTTTATACATAGCCCTCCTTTTTCAGTGGCTGCAAACTGATAGGACAGTTTGTTTGACCAGCATTTTCATGGCCAGGTGAGGCCTGCCGACTAAGCAGATAAAAGATCCAAGGTGAAATTTAGTAGCTGTTTACTGAAATTCTCAATATGTGATCCAAAGAGATGTCGATGTTGATGTAAGTAAAGGAGGCTGAAAACCAAAACAAACCTATCAGAGAGTCGTCAAAAACTTCAAGAGTAGCCAAAACAACAATCTGGAACATGCTTAAAAAGAGGGAATGTGCTGACCTGCTCAACAACACCAAAAGGCCTGGATTACCATCACAAGGCACAGAATTCTTTACTTGGTTAAGAAAAACTCCATCTAGCAAAGTCAGTAACACCCTCAAGGAGAGAGATATATTACTGTCAATGTCTACAATCAAGATGTCTTTATGAATGTAAATACAGAGGGTTTACAGCAAGGTATAAACCACTGGTTGTGCTCAAGATCAGGAAGGCCAGATGAGATTTTGCTGGAAAATTCAAATCTGTTCAGGCGAAACCAAGATAAACTTGTACCAGAATCAATGTTACAGCATGGGCATGTATGGCGGCCAGTGGAACAGGGTCCCTAGTGTTTATTGATGATGTGACTGCTGATAGTGGGATGAATTCTGAAGTGTACAGGTCTACACTCTCTGCTCAGATTCAGACACACCCTGCAAACCTGATCGAACGATGCTTCCCAGTGCAGATGGATGATGACCCAGTGCGTACTGCAAAAGCAACCCAAGAATTTCTCAGAGCAAACAAATGAGATCTTCAATAGGCAAGTCAGTCACCTGATCTCATCCCAACAGAGCAGCTTTTCACCAAAGGCTGAGAGACCAACAAACAAACAGCAGCTGAAGGCGGCTGCAATAAAGGAATTGGTGATGTTCATGAGTTCTAAACTTCGGGCACTTCAAAGGATCAAAGGATATAAAAATAGCTGTAAACAGTTAAAGAAATTCTTTTGTCAAACTCCCCGAATTAAAGCTGAAAGTCTGCATTCAGTCACATTTTGACTGTTTGATCTAAAATCCATTGTGGTGGTGAAGAGAGGCTAATTTCTTTTCTTTTTTAAAGAGCATTAACCCAAAACTTATGACCCTAACTGTGTATTGATTGCATTTCTTGAACTCTGCTGCATTCTAGTGGACTGATGATGCATTATTTCTTAGTCTTCACCAGCAAAGAAACAGTGCACCTGAATGAACGATTCAGCAGTCAATAGTGAAAAGGGGATTTTTTTTTTAAAAGAAAAATATTTATTTATCATTTCAGGATATTTTCTCAAGAGCTCCATAAGTCATGGTCCCTCATGAATAGTAATCTATTTGTATGAATGGAGTTTCCTTTTCAAAATCCCTTGTGTTTCAAAGGAGACTGCTTTTGTCAATGAAAACATGACCCTTTATCATACATCCTAAACGAGTACAACTAATTGGGAACAAATTCAAAACCTTCTTGAGATTACTTAGTTAAATTAATGTCAAGAGATTTCTTTTGGATATGTCTTGATGTGGAAAACATTTATTCAACAAGACAGGCAAGAGCTCATCTCAGCAGCTTTCAAGTCGATTTAAATATATTGAGTGTGAGGCAGAGCTCATCATTTATCTTCTCCTCTGGCTTTTCCCACCTCTCCCTGCCAGTCAGTCAGTGTTGCAAGACAGCACTGCTCACGAAGACTCAGTGTTGAGATGCAGATTGATAAGGGGTTCAGGCAACATGAGAGGGCGTAATTGGTAGGCTCCAATACAATGCCAAACCCACCCCTTGGGGGTATCAGTCACACTCCCATTTCTGCTGCAGTTTTATCTAAGCAACACAAGATTTTGGCTTCACATGACACAATTACATGTCTAGGGTGGGGAGTGACATTTTGCCTGTTTATTCATTCACAAACACAGTTTACAAAGCTGACAGGAAGTCACAAAGTGAAAAATCTTTGTAGTTTTTGCAATAACTTTATTCTTTGAAATTACATTTTTGAGTTAAAAGTACTCCTTTTGAACGACAAGGGAAAAGTACACATACCCACACAAACATATCGTGAGAAGATTGGGCGGATTCATCACAGTGATGACAGTCACAGAGGCACCCCTTTAAAATAAGTCAGCGGGTCTTTTATCATTTCTACCCGAGGATGGCAGCAATCTTTTCTGCTTCCCGCATTCAACAAAACAGCAATTTCCAAAAGGTGCTCAGTCCCCGGACTTCAGATGAGTAGTAGACATCGTCATTAAGAGCCCTATTGTGCAAAACATTCCTTTCAAAAGTTCTATTTTGTAGCCTATAACATCAAGAGAAACCCTTACAATGGTTATGGCAAAGAATACCTATTGCCATGCTCATTCTCTGCATGCACAAAAGTAAAAGGACACAGCACTGGACAGGTTTTACTGTGTAATTCACAAAAATAAAACCAACATTTTAGAGTATGTGCACACAATGTTTCTAAACCTCTCTAATTCCAAACATCCAGAAACAGGTTACAAGGTTGAGCTGCATTTTGATCAAGACTGCTACATATATTTTGTATGAACCATATATGAAATTATGACAGAATTTACTGCCCTCTGTTTTGGATGATAAGTCATGTGTTTCAGGCTCCAGGCAATCAAATGCACCGATATAAGAACCAGCATTCTCCAAATGCAGTGTGACCTTGAAATATCTGTGTAACAGCTATTGGTTATTGCTGGTGAGTTATAATGTATAGCTTGAACTATTACATTATATAGCACAGTTCATAGCAGTATTATTTCTTACACACCTGAAAGGCAGAACACAAACTTTTTAACAGGTTTCTAGGCAGGTAACAACAAAAACAATAAAGAAATATCGCAACATCTGGAAACATACTTATTTGTTTTCTTACAACTTAGAATATCATTTTAACCTTGGACAGAGTCATGCAAGCCATTGTCCCTCGTTTTCAGTTTTGCAAAGCTAAGCTAAACTAAACTAAACTAGGCTAAGCTAAGCCAAGTTCAGTAATAAACTATTTGTCACCAGTGTGATTAGTTTTGTTTTTCTTGCTCTTTGTGAACCTAATTGTCAGCTAGCTCCTGCTGAGTTAAGTTCAAACTCCGGGATGTACAGTATATTAATCCCTAAAGTGCAGACATGCCAATCCACAACATTCAGGTAGCTCATTGTGTGGCGCCACTGGCAGGTTACAAGGCATTCTGACAAGGAGTTTTTGAATAAGCAGTCGAGTTCTGAACTATTGCAACCAAAGGCTCTGTAGAGGTAAAGCAAAGAAAACCCACAATGCACTTTGAGAATTATCCTTAACGATTACTATTTTGTTCTTAATCCCTCAAACAAACTGCAGACATGCTAATCTTTGCCAACTTGCTGCTTTTAATGTAGCTCATCGGAATAGCTCTGCTGAAGACAGAAGGACTGGAGAGGCCAAAAGTTATCTTAAAAATACATGGTAAGAATAAGCTGCTGTCCTCACCAGGCTTTTGAATGACTACATTACAGCTGGCTGGGATAGGAGTGAAAAAGGCTCACAATCTAACTAACAGAGCATGGGTCATCTTTGCATGGCTTGACATCCCCCTGCAGCAACTGGATCATAACAGCCTTGGACAGGTAGCTGGCTGTGCCTCTCTTTCCCACTGGTGGTGTGTTGTAGAATTCCTGCATGTCATCCTGGGACAGGTAAAGTTAGGGTCAGATGTTGAAACACAATTTTAAAAAGTGCCTGTAACCAGTGAGTCTGCAAATGTAAAGAAGCTGTTTAAGAGTTATATGTCACAAGAGAAAAAAAACTTGCAGCAGGATTAAAACTGACAAATCGAATAAGGTTCTAATGAATTGGAAAATGTCAGTCCTAACCTTTTAACAATTTAATTAAAGTAACTCCTTAGTTGAATTATCAATGTGTAGCTGGAGCAGAAGATCAAAGACTTTCACAACATCAATTTAGGAAGGTGATGTTACAATTTTGTGGCAGACACTCAGGTCATGTTCAAAGAGAGATAAAGTATAGTGAAAGTCACCCTGCAGGCTTGAATGGAAGCCATGTTACCTGTTTCTCCATTCCTTCAAAGCGGCTGCGGTCTCTTTGGAAATCATTGAAGGCATCCTTCACCAGACTGTCCAGATCCACCTTGTCACTGAACTCCAGCTCCGGGTTTCTCTCCAGCACTATCGACACCACCATCAGCAACTATGCCCGCACAACAGAGAGGACAAGAAGATAATATTGACAGCAACAGAAGGCTGCAATCTTTTCCAAAGGTGTAAAACTGATTGAAATGACTGATGGAAATGTAACCGCAGTGAAAACTAATTTTAAAACCAAAGCAATAGCCAATATCAAGTTGATTGAAATCCATGTAATATTTTGATTCTATGTGGTATCTCTTTGCTGGCTCTGGTGAATAAGCCTGTTTACCTCCACTATAATTTGTCTGTACTCAGGCAGGACAATGTTCTTCAGTGTGTCCTCCACCAGCAGGGAGAAATTCATCTCGTACATGGTCATGTCAGACAGTGTGGGTTGCTGCAAAGAGATGGGGAGAGGAGATAAATGTGGTTCACGGGAGAGAAAACAAATGTGCTAGCTGCTGGATGCTGTCACTGATGATAAGTGTAGGTGAATTTTGTTTGTGACCTGCTGTAGACATCTAAAAAGCTTCCGTTTTTAGCTGAAGAATGAATCTTTAAATTAATTCCAATAAATTCAGTTGGAAATACTAAAGAAATAAACATAGGCCTGGAGTATTTTAAATAATGTTTAAAAAAATGTGTGAGGAGGAATTTAGGGAAAACAGATAATCAAGTGACAGTGTGTACATGAAATCAAATACAAGCAACACTATTGATCAACTATTATTCCTCACCTTTATGTGCTCTAGACACTATAATATACAGCATTGATTAAACCTATTAATCAATTAACATCCAGCTAAAAGCAGTTCTTCACAGCATACTTGCGCATGAATCCAAATGTCCAAATATCACTGGATTTTTGGATGCTGCAGGAATATTTACAGAACTCAATAAAGTACTAAAGGCTGTGCTAATCCACATTTTATTAAGTACACCTGTAGGGATTCTGCTCAGATGCAGACTTTACCCAAGCAGCAACTAAAGGTTGCCAAAAAATCTCAAGGTAGGAAACTCCAATTTGGGTGGTGTCCACATGTTTTAGAATTCAAGCCAGGGTGGAGTCAAGAGGCCATAACCAATGGTGATGCCTGTTAGAAGGCTACATACTGTACATACTCAGAACTGGAATTAACATTCAGTAACTACTATTTTTCAAGCAAAGCAGCTTTGTAGAACCCTTTATTTTATGGCTGCAATGCTCAAATGGACACATTGTGAAATGGTTGCATTGCAGCACACAATACACAGTGTCATCATTAACCAGCTTGGGTCAGAGTATTTATCCAGCTGCAGCGTCAGGGCAGGCGGGTACCTGTGGGAGGTGAGTCCCGGCCACAACAATACCATTGGGGGTCCTCTCCAGGATCTGCCACACACGATCATAAAAGCCCAGAGGGGTCCTGTTCAGAGAGCCATCGATCTGGCGCCTGTTCAGCCAAGACCTGAGGCAAAACAAGACAGAAGCTGCAGAACTAAGTCTTCATTACTGGCAAAAACATAATGATGGCAGCCTTTGTGCTAGAGGAGATAGTCTATGAGTCAGTGTGCATTAGAATAGATGAGATAAGATAAAACTTTAATAATTGCCAAGGGGAAATTGGGTTGTGGCAGCAACTGATAATAAGATATGGATGTAGACAAGAAAGATAAAATAATTAAAACTAAAAAGATTATACAAAAAATAAATGCATTAAGATAAAGACACGGCATCTTCAAAGGCAGATCTGTGAGTTGAAAGGGAGGAGAAAGCATGAATAATGTGTTTGATAATGTGCGATAGTGTGTGTCAGAGTGTGTATACCTGCCGGTGTGCTGTGGCTGCAGCACGTCAAGCAGGAGCTGCTTGATGTCGCTGGGGGAGAGCTGGTAGATGTCCTGGGGTGGCATGTCTCCTGCTCGGATCTTCAGCTCATGTTTCATAGCCTGGACAATCCATCTGGAAATCCACATAGTACACACATGATGTTAACCACACCACTGAGCCCCGCACAGCTCGCATCAACATGGTCACCTATAGATAAATTACCACTTGTCATTTCACTAAATACATTCTGATCCATTGCTTTTTACTGCAGCTTCAGACAACGGCTTTGCAGACATAGCTTTTATAGCTGTGCTTTATAAGCCCATGGGGGATATACAAAATAAACCATTCACTTTCAATGGCATTTAGGCAAGCATGTGCACAGAATACAGGGAATACGGGGATGAAAAACAATGGCTGAACCCTTATTATGTCCTGTGCTCTCCAGTGTTTCTAAGAGGAATGTATATATCAGAGTCTTTGTCTGAACAATGATGAGTATCAAAATAGGGAAATAACGGATAATAAGTGACAAATGGCGAGGTCGTACTGAATTTTAAAATTTCAAATCCTTATACTACCTTTTCACAACACTTCACATAGAGAATACCTGCACCTAACTGCAGTGAGGTTTACTTGGTGCAGGAAAAACAAAACAGCAATAAAAAAAATAACAAAGCAAGAATGATAGAGACATAAAATTAGGCACAGATATTTGCCAGCAATTAGTGTCAATTGTTTTGACTGGCTTACATGTTGGCCTCTTCCTATTGTGTACTAGAATAAAGACCAAGGAGGGGAGAATTACAGCTAAATTCACATCCTGCTTGAGCCCATCAAGCTCAACTAAATGCGCTACACTTCCCAGAACCAATGAACCAGACTTTGCCCTACCCGACTCTGATCTTGAGCATGCCACTGAACAGCTCAGGGTTGTTGGAGATAATCCATCCGATGTGGATGACCAGTTCTTGCTGCAGAACAGCCTCCCGCTCCTCACCGTACGGGGAGCACTTGCTGTAGATGATGCCCTGGATCACTCCTGGAGACAGTGGGTTAGAGATCACCTCCTCCTCATGCCCAAAAAGACCAAGGGTCACCTGGTAATCACAGGCAATAGCACAAACGAGCACGCACGCACGCACGCGCACACAGACACAAACGCAGCGAAGCAAGCAAACATCACCCACATATGGTTAGAAAGTTCTCTGCAATTCTCACAAGTATCCTTTTTCCATCACTCTAAAATTGGCCTCCTCTCCCAGAGTCACATAAAAGTGAGTAGGAAAAATTACAGACCTTAAGATTGCAGTTTTGTATTTGTTTCTTCTGAAGCCATCTCATGAAAATTACACCTCAGCAATCTAACTGATACTAGGACACACTTTTATCCTCGTCTTCAGCTGATGAAATCTGCCTCTGAGATGTATCTTTCATCTCTACATCTGAGCGGATTTGAACTGAGCAAAAAGAAGTTTGGGATGGACCGAGCTTGAATTCAACGGGAACGCATTGTTGGACTTCAATAACGATGAGAAATTTAATCAAAACTTGAGTCAGAATTGACTTAAATGGGGTGGCGCCTCTTATATTTTCCAGCTGAGCTGTTATTGTAAGCAGAGGAACACAGGCGTCTCAAATTTTAAATCAGCTTTTCCAATCATGTTGAGAGGAGCATTCCCTCTGGTAGGCAATCTATATGCAGATTCACACCCTGAGCTACTTCAGCATAATGAAATGCCTAAAACTGCTCAGAAGGGTAAAAATGAGGCAAGATAACTGACACTCTCGAGAGGAGGCTAATCTCTGAATAACACTTGACAGGAAATCATGCGCCGAAACTCATCCAGTGCGAGGGAGTGGCATCAGGCAAATTCACAGGTCACAATATATCAATTGGCACATGGAGTGTGTCTAGACAAGGTGCACATTAGGATTCTATGGTAGTCACACTGGCAGCATAACTACAGTTTAGATGCACACACAGTGGGGGTGAGCTGTGATGACAGATATGAGCATGCAGCTGGCTTAAGTAAGTCCCATAGGATGACAGCTTGAGGAGCTTTTAATCAAATATCTCCAGTTTGATTTTTGTTTCTAATCAGTGAACATTAAAATCATTGTTTCAACATGCTACCAACATTTTTTGTCAGACATAATTTACGAAAGGGATAGTCACTAATCAGGCCCCGCAGTCTGTGTGTCCACTTACCTGCTTGCCATGCACTAAAACACTAGTAATACTGGGAGCAAGGCTGTCCACTAGCTTAGATAAGAGACTGGCAGCAAGACGGACAACAGACCTAGTGGGCGAAAAGACACAAGAACATTCTTGACACCAATGACAGATGATAACTAACAGCTAAAACTTTTACAAGTTGCATTGTTTTCTTCATTTATTATACAAAGCCGAGGAGCCAATTCCTCAGCTGCACTGCAGCCTCAGCAGCGTATGCATTATTCAATTAATATAAATTATAAAATCAATTTATAATCATTGAAATTCATCCAATGTTTGAGTAAATATTTTTTGGAAAAATGAAAAGTCACTGACATGATTGAAAAAAGTGTCCAATCCCAATTTATGAGTTTAGAATTTAGTTATTTAAAGCCCAACTGAAAGCTTGGCTTCTCCAGGAATATTTTAATGTTCACTCATTTCTGAACCCATTGGTTTGGATTCAGTGAGACCTTCAAACTGCCTCCTCTGGCCTGAGGGAATCCTATGAGGAAAAATCAGTACACAAACTGGGTTGTGTTTTATCTTCACATGGGAGTCCACAACCAAGGTTGCTACAGACACACATGGACTTGTGACAGCAGCAGTGAACAAAATGGAATACTTTCATTACCGGGGCCATGAATATAATCAACTGAAACACAACCTGCTCTTATTACTTATATGCTGAGAATACTTTTTGGTGTGTGTGTGTGTGTGTAGTTATTCAGTGCTTAAACCTGCAGAAATACAAAGGCACATCTTGAATACTATAATAAAAAGGTAACAAAGCTTTAACGTTTAGAAGGCATGATGTGGTGTCAATCCACCGATGCTTTGTTGGAGAACCTATTTCAAGCTTCACTTCCTGGCCCATGTTAGGTAAATGAGAAAGTAAATTGAACTGAGAATTGATGCCATTTGCCAGCAAGTTGAAAACCTGCCCGCAGGCACATTTTTTACTTGACAGCATAATCAAATTTCTCTATGCTAAAATCCTATTAATTAACAAAACAGCATTCGATAAAAGTTGTCTTTTCAGTCAACCTGACACAAATTCAAATCAAACCATGGATACAGAAAACACCGACCACTAAAGAGGGAAATAAAAGCTCATATGTTGTGACAACCATACGTACTGTTTTGTCAGTTTTTTTTTTTGTGAGTCAGGCCAGCAGTACACCACAGACAAAAATAAATTTTGGCATTTTTGTAATCAAAGATCATAAAGAGAAATGTTGAGATGAGATTTTTTTTTGACAGCAAAAAATCATGTACAGTGTTTTCATGACAGGGTGTACCAATGTACACATTTACCCATATCCTTGCCTCTACGGCCTATACAGTCATGTGAAAAAGAAAGTTTTCACTGGGCTCAATGCAGTCATGTGACAAACTAAGTGCACCCTATGATTCAGTAGCTTGGAGAACCACCTTTAGCAGCAATAACTTGAAGTAATAATTTTCTGAATTACTTTATCAGTCTCTCACACCATTGTGAAGTATGTATGTTGCTTCAGTTCATGGAGATTTATGGGGATTCTTTTTATGCTCTTAAGGGCACACCACTGCAACACTTTGATTCTTTTCTTTTTCAGCCATTCTGTTGTAAATTTGCTGGTGTGCTAGGGATTACTGTACTTTTAAATGACCCAGTTTTGAATAAACTTGAGCTGTCAGACAGCTAGTCTCACATTTGGCCCCAGAGTACTTGTATATAGAGGAGTTAATAGCTGACTGCGAGGTGCCCAGGTCCTACGGCTGCAAAACAAACCCTAAGCATCATCCCTCCATCACCGTGCTTGACAATTGGTATGATGTGTTTGTGCCAATATGTTCTGTGTGGTGGTGCAATGCATTTACAATGTGGCCAAATTTCTTCTCCTTCTTTCGGCTGCTCCCGTTAGGGGTCGCCACAGCGGATCATCTGCCTCCATCTCACCCTATCCCTTGCACCCTCTTCCCTCACACCAACCCTATGCATGTCCTCCTTCACTACATCCATAAATCTTCTCTGAGGTCTTCCTCTTCTCCTCCTGCCTGGCAGCTCCATCTTCAACATCTTTTGTCCAATATATCCACAATCCCTCCTCTGAACATGTCCAAACCATTTCAGCCTTGCCTCTCTGACTTTGTCTCCAAACTTCTCAACATGAGCTGTCCCTCTGATGATCTAATCCTGTCCATCCTGGTCACTCCCAGGGAAAATCTCAACATCTTCAGTCTGCCACCTCCAGCTCTGCCTCCTGTCTTTTTGTCAG
>VUQH01042011.1:0-13042 GCA_015106775.1 Etroplus canarensis | reverse complement strand
CCCCCCCCCCCCCCAAGACTTATGGGGCAATTCCCTCAAATTTACTATGTAATTCTTCTAAATGTCAGGAAAAGAGCATATAAAACAACTGGCAACTGAAGAAAAATTATCCAGCTTATTAATATCACACTCATAAACATGGATTAATACTGTTGCTTTAGGACAAATATCCATCTTTGTACGGCCATGGCTCTCCAAGGATTTGTTCCAAAGACACTTCACATTTGAAGCTTGACCTCACTACAGTCTGTGCTTTTCCATATGCCTGATGACAAAGCTAAGTTGAACAAAGTTCATGTTCCAACACAAAACAAACTGAAATACCTAGAACTGGCTTGGTACGTCTCCACTTTAAATCTGACCCTGTGTGACCCTGACATTTGACTCACAATCTCTTATATGTTATCAGATCTTCTACCTCTCATAGGCATTAACGCCACAAAGTTTGGAAAAAGTCAGCAAACAAGTCAGCTCCTGTAGTGGCAAATTTTCTAACAGAGAGATGGACAGACACACAGATCTAAAAAACGATATCACTTCTTCCACTCATGATAGAAATTAAGTATACAAAATCTGGCCGAGATCCAGCTGCCCAGTATGCTCCTCCGATGATAACAAGAATTTAATTAATGACTCTGTGTGGCCATGACCTTTGACTCCAGATTCTCATTAATAAGACCAATTATTCTATTCAACACAGGTATTAACCACACAAAATTTGGTGAAGATCAAGCAAACAAGTCAGCTTCTGTAGCAGTAACAAGATATTTAACAGGCAGACAACCCAAAAACTTAATGCCTCCATGGTGGAGGCATAAAAAGGTCTCATGTATGGACAGTTTTCCCATTTTTGTACACAAATTTTGTGACAATAAATGTTTAAATAACAACATATCTTGGAAATAAAACAGCCATGGCAAGTCAAATTCCTTTCTGTACAAGTTTGTTGTTATATTTTACCTATAATTCAACAGGAACTTATTTGATCCTGTGATTGGGCTGTCAAAACAACTTACTACAATGCTAAAAAACTGCTAATACCAAAAATACTTGTGCCAGTGATTAGTAATAAAAAATGTAATTCAGAGAATAATGGCACACAAAGCTCCTGGTATGCTTATTTGATATACAAGAACATATGAATGAGCCAATTTTACTTTTACTGCTAACAGTGCAATGAGAGGATATCTCATGATAGCCCGATACAAACATGTCGACTTTCTTGACTCACAAGGAATGTGGTCAGACAGCAACTGGGCCACTTCATTTCCCCTGGCCAACAGGCGAGCACAGGAATGATAAAGAAAAAGCTTTTCCATTGCACAAAATGTTAGGACATATCGGTTATCGTGTGTTTTATGATACTCATAAGGAAAGATGAAAATACAACCCCAATTCCAAAAAGGTTGCAACAATGTGTAAAATATAAATAAGAACACAGTGCAATGATTTGCAAATCTCATAAACCAATATTTTAGTGGCAAAAGAAAATAGAAAACATATCAAATGCTGAAAGTGAGACATTTTACCATTTCATGAAAAATATTATCGTGAATTTGACGGCAGCAACACATCTCAAAAAAGCTGAGACAGGGCACCAAAAGGCTGGAAAAGTAAGTGGTGTAAAAAAAAAAAAAACAGCTGAGAAACAAGTTTCAACTAATTAAGTTAATTAGCAACAAGCCATTAATAGGACTGTGTATAAAAAGCACCTCATAGAGGCACAGTCTCTCAGATGTAAAGATGGGCACAAGTTCAGCAACCCGCAAGAAATCGTATCTACAAATTGTGCAGCAATTTCAGAATAATGATCCACGAAGTAAAAGTGCACAGACTATTCTATCATCTACAGTACATAACATTACCATTCTGAGAATCTGAAGATATCTCTGTGCACAAGGGACATGGCCAAAAACCAGTATTGGATGCATGTGATCTTCAGGCCCTCAGGCAACATCGCACTGCAAACAGGCGTGATTCTGTCATGGAAATTACTGCATGGGCTTAGGAACACTTCCAGAAATCACAGTCTGTGAACACAGTTTGCTGCAGGTTAAAGCTCTGTCATGCAAAGAAGAAGTCATATGTAAACATGATTCAGAAATGTCACCATCTTCTCTGGGCCAAAGGTCATTTAAAATGGACTGAGGAAAAGTGGAACACTGCTCCGGGGTCAGATTAAAATTTGAAATTCTTTTAGGAAATCAGGGATGCCAAATACTTGGACTAAAGAGGAGAAGAACTAGTTAGCTTGTTAGCAGTGCTCAGTTCAAAAGCCTTCATCACTGATGGTATGGGGTGCATTAGTGCTAATGGTGCTGGTAACTTGCACATCTGGAAAGCCACCATCAGTGCTGAAAGGTATATACACGTTTTAGAGCAAAACAGTCTCCCCTTCGGACAACGTCTTTTTCAGGGAAGGCCTTGCATAAATCAGCAAGACAATGTTAAACTGCATACTGCAGCATTACGACAGCATGGCTTCATAGTAGAGTCAGGGTGCTGCATTTCAGACCTTTCACCAACTGAAAACATTTGGTGCATCATGAAACACCAAATGCAACAAAGAAGACTCAGGACTGTTGAGCAACTGGAATCCTAGATCAGACAAGAATGGGACAACATTTCTCTCCCAAAGTTTCCAGCAGCTGGTCTCCTCAGTTCCCAGATGTTTACAAACTGTTGCTAAAAGAAGAAGGGATGCTACACAGTGGTAAACATGGCCCCGTCCCAATTTTTCCGAGATGTGTTACTGTCATCAAATTAAAGATACGCTAGTATCACTTTAAACATTTGATATGTCTTCTAGATTCTTTTGTGAATAAAACGTTGGTTTATGAAATGTGCAAATCATTTTATTATTTTTAAAATATATTTCATGCAGCCTCCCTACCTGTTTGGAATTGGGGTTGTACAAGCTATCCAATATTTGTAGTGAGACCTAGCGTAAAAGTAGACAATGACTTTCCATTCCTACCATTGTGTCTGACTCAGTATGTGAGAAAAGTATATCATTCCTTCCCTGACTGTGATCAACTAATGAACACCACCCACAACAAAGACGCAGAGGGTTACCCAGTGAGAGATTCCACAGTGGTCCTGTTCCAAGTCAGTGCAGAGGTTAAAAAAAAAAAAATAACAGAGGGGCCTGTGGTTTATGCTGTGCAGGCTCAAACTACGTGTTGCTCACTTGACAGAAGCAAAATGGTGTCAGTGCTGAATTTATGCCTATCAGAGTCTCACTGAAAACATGGGTCTGGTAAAAAGGTTAACACTTCAACTGAATAAACAATTATATTCACGTCCAACTCTGCATTTGATATTTTAGCAAAATATTATCTATGGCCTGTTAACCTTAAACAGCTACACTACTTATTGCTGGATCAGAAGCATTTACATTAAATGTATAAGGGCTGAAGTTGGATTTCAAGTTCTGGAAGTCAAAACTTATTTTTTTGTAAACCAACATTCAAATGTACTCATGAGAGATCCCATGTTTATGGGCAGACAGTGTATTCTGTTCCATTCCTTTTCTGTTATTTTCCATACCACAAAATCTAATAAATTGTACTTGAGAGAACTGCTCGTCAAAAGATCAAGAGTGTCTTTTCATTATAACCTTTCCCTTTATTTTGATAGATGCCAAGGCTCCTTCCTCAGGCTTTACACAATGCAGGCCTGTCATGTCTACAGCTAAGAATAGACGTGAAAGCATTCCTGCCACCCAAAAATAAAGCAATATTTCATTGGGTCTTCAAAACTCAGATGAGAAAAGGAGAAAATGCACAGCATGACACTAAGAATTCTTGTAATAAATGCAGTTTATATATGGAAAATAAACAGATACTTAGCAGTTGCTGCAACAGGGTGTTGTACATGAAAACAGTGCACTGTGGGAGTAAGCCACGCATTCTACATGGTCCACCTTGCACACGTTGCACCCTCGCTGGCTGCCAAACCAGTTCTTCTTGCGTAATAATGATGAACGAGGTATGTCCAAGATGCTTTTCTCACTGCTGCATACATTTGGACATTAGCGGAGGGGCCACAGACCTTAAAAGCGTGCCGCCACAAACTTGTTGCCTTTTCGACTCTCAGCTTTCACTAACAGACAAACACTGTGCTCAGCCCCTCCACACACCACAGGAAACATGATACAACACCAGCACATTTTAGATCAATGCAAAATGTGAGCATGACTAGATATACGCTCGTGAACACCACTGGTGCAGATTTCCTGAGTCAGTGGGAAAACAGGATTAGCACGAGTTCAATGTTAGACTGCAAAATGGTTTGCAGGCGATTACGAATCAAGGTGGCACAAACACAAAATCCCATTCATACATGAATCATATATAAAGACTTGAGCACATGCTGTAGAAACATATTCTAATTCTCTACCACAAACTCAAGAGGAAAGACTCATGAGCTGATCTCGAGCACAGCGCCTTCAACTAAAGTTATGACCCAAACTGCTTTACAGAAAAGAGCAGAAAGCATGGCTGGGACTGATATTCAATCAGTGACTCCCTCGTCCGTGATTTTTGGCCGTTTACCACATTTCAGCCGATTAGTCAAGAGCTGTATGCTAATCGGCATGTGAATGTGCTGACTCAATATTGTATTCACTTGCTGTCACACCACAGACACCAAACAGATGCCTGAGCTACAGTGGCCCTAAGAGCCAAGCTGCACTGCAACTTCAGAAAATATAGTCCCTTCTTCTTCAGTCTGACACATGTAAGCCGCAAGGTGGTAAAACATGACCTAATACCGACATGTGCCACAAATGCAGAAAACACTACTGAATAAAGGGAGCTTTCTGTAGTTGCTTTTCCTTTGTGGTGTCAAATCGGTGAAATTGTGTGTTTTCTTAAGCTGCAGTCCAATGATCCTCTAAAGGGAAAGGCACAGAGATGGATTAACTTTGCGCCACAAAAAAAAAAAAATCCACTGTGCTTAGTTTTATCATCCCCACTATGCAGTGGCCTAAATACCTAATACCAAAACAAACATGTTTAGAGCACACACTGATCTAATACTATATGTGCTTGTGATTAAACAATATAGGTCTCACCTTAGGGACACTACAGTTCAGGCTGTGCAGGAAGCTCCTTTGTTTTGAGTTTAAATCCAGGATTTTAAAAAAAATGAAGCAAATGTGCTTCACTCTGACATCACAGATGATTTAGTCAAACACATTCCAAACTTTTAAATTGTAATCCTTTTGGAATATTAAAAAGACATCAGTGTGAGACTCTGTTACTATTTAACCTTTGAGCTGTGCAAGGTTACTGGAAACTTGCATGAGGTCTTCTTAAGTGCATATAAAAATTTGCAGGAATATTATTTAGTTTTTTTTTCGTGGATCCCTAATTTGCGTTCTTAGTCCTTTCATTAAAAAAAAAAACACTCCTTGGTGTCATTCTTGTTCCAAAGTGTAAAAACTGCAGAAGGGCAGGCTTACCTGGTTGGGGTCGCTGGCCTTGAAGACGTGACAGGACATCTCAGACTCGGGGTTGTCGGGCTGGCCCCGCAGCAGATAGGCGAAATAGGTGAGGTTATTGCTGTTGTGGATGAAGCGAGAGATGAGCTGCGCTTTGTGCTCGAATATGAACACTGAGGTGTTGTTGCTACTGGAGGGGACGCATCGGACAAAGGGGGGGCAGAGCACCAGCTGAACTTCTCTCGGCTGCATCACAGGGCCGCAGTCGCCCTTCTCGCTCCTCCTGCGGATCTCAGCCACCAGCCACGGCAGCATGGGCAGGGTGGTCCGCCTGTCCAGCGAGGACCAGCCGACGTAAGTCAGGGCGAACCTCCTGTCTGACTTCTCCTTCTCATCGCGACCCTCCATGTCGAGACTCACTCGCTGACAGCACCGGGGACCAAACGCTACTTTCGCGAACAAACGCTGCCCAGTATGATCCTTCCCTGCCGCCGAGGCCAGGCGCACTTGCGATTAGTTCGCGACAGTTTCCACATCCACATCCACGTTGAAAGTTAGACAAACCCTGTAAACATGTGCTCGCCCTCTGGATCAGCTGCGACTCTCCACGCTGCTCGGCTTTCCTTTAAGCATTTATTTTTGTGATCCTGGCTTCACCCCCTGCTCCGCTCGTCCGTTTGCTCAGGCAGAGTCTAAAACACCCCTGTACTGCACTGTCCCAGCCAGGGCTGCTTGCTAAAAACGTGGCTTTGGACGGTTTCCCTGTAAACACAAGTCACCCAGAGAAATCTGATTTCTTGGACGCGTTGCGCGCTGCTTCTAAACGGCGCATTTATACCGTCCCAGTCCTGAAACCCTGACACACACGCACACACACGGCTTAGCTGCCGCGGTTGCAGTTTTCTCTGCAGCCGAACAATAAAATACACACACTGATGCTTATTTATCGCCGCTCAGTCTCCCGTCACTGATCCTTTCTTCCAAAATGCCTTGGAGGCGGAGCGGCTGCGCGCCCTGACGCGCCGCCCAGTCCACCAAATGTGCCGTGGGAGTGGGGAGAGCAGAGCCCGCTGTGCGAAACGTGACAGGACGAGGCTCCACCTTTCTCCAAAAGCACGCACGCAAGTTTTTACCTGGAAATTTTTATGTGTTTTCAGCCCCCCACCCCCCACAGGCATGAGTGCCGTCCTTTGGCTGTAATTCTGCCTGCCAGTTGCCCCCATCAAGTAGAGCCAGGGGTCTTAAAAACAAGCCTTTGCAAAATATTAGTCACATGTGCAATACTTTGTTAAGGCAGTTCCCTGCTGCCATACTACTGAGCATTCATAATCACATCTGGTGCTTTATGCACATAAGTAGTTCCCACCTACTAATGCTATAATATCCAAGCACTCCGCCTAGACCAAAAATAGTACCTTTGCCATATATAACCTCAGCACTGAGGCTGCAGCAAACCAAACAACCTCACACTAACAGTGTATACTTATTTTAACTGTAGACGACTTTCACATTGCAGGACAACTACTTTAAAAGATACCTAGACCCCTCGGTGAAATGTTAAGTTGTTCTGAATTTAGGGTGGAGTGCTGATAATGTACAGAATCCAAAGACTACAATGAACAGTGAAAATGAAAATAAGGAATGCATAATCATTTAAAGCATCCCTTAAACTGTCCAGACCTATCAGACTCTGCAGATGAAGGATTAGGGCTCCATTAACATTAAATTTGAAACTACTTTACCTTAAAATTACCCAAATGTACGTCTTAGTTATTTCTATGAGCACTTACACCATTTTCAATGATTCTAGATAGATAGATAGATCGATAGAACTTTTTGATCCCTCAGGAGGTTCCCTTGGGAAATTAAAAACTCTAGCAGCAATGTGGCACCATAAAACACACCTTTAAATATAAATATATAAATCCAACACTGTATAAATATAAAAAGAAGAATTAAGCATGAGTATACATTAGCAGGCAATACACACCATTTAACAGTATTAGGTATCTGATATTTTGACAGTCCAGCTGAATTGTTTATTGCACACAAAGGAGATTTTGCACAGCTGTTTATGTTATTGCGCACGGATATTGCACAGTTATAGCTACTTGTAAGTGTAAAAATTGACAAGTTATGAAGTTGAAATAGGCCTTCAGATTATTGTATTAATGCTTAAACCTCATCATTATTATAAGACTTTTCTATTTGTCTGTGTATACAATGTATACAGTCTGATACTTCTTAGAGCCTTAAATTACTGTTGTAAATTTCATATTTTTACATTGTCATTGTTTTCTAGTATAAATATTTTGTACATGGATACTCTGTATATACTGTTTATACTGCATACTGTGTACACACATTGTTTTTTGTGTCTGATTTGCTGCTGTAACACAGGAACTCCCCAGTTTCGGATGAATAAAGTACCATCTCTTGCAGTCTCTATCTCTATTACTGCATCAGCACAGTGGTGCAAGGGTTCATATTCACTGAATTCACTGGTCTAAAGTGCTAATTATCCACAAAATCACATCTGAGTGAAGTACACTAATAGACTAGCAAAATAATTTTTAAAAGCAGCAAAAGTAAATGTACTTATCTGCCATAAAAGTCATTAGATGTCATTAGGTTAGTAATGCTGATGCATCAGTGCATAAATAGCTGGTCCAGACTTGGAGATTGTTAGATATTTTAGTCTCGTGGTTCCCAAAGTAGAGGTCGAGCCTCTTCCAAAAGGTCACCAGAAGAATCTCAGGGGTCATGAGATGATTAAGGCAGATGGAAAACAAAGCAGCTGTGCAACTTTAAATTCCTTTAAGAACTTTTCTTTGACCTTGGTGTTTTGGAAATATTACACCATTTTACCTCTGTATGTCTAAAAATGTATTACATTTTTGGGTTTTTTTAAAGTAATATATAATATCAGTGAGGAAACCAACACCTAATTCTGTTATAAAAATGCTTTAGTTTCATTTTTAAAAGTACAATATTTCCTTCTGAATTGCAAATTATCAATAAAAAGTGGCATAAAAATTAAATATTACTTCACCATATCTCAGTGGTTCTCAGACTGTGGAGGTGGAGCGCTGACAACCAGGTGAAAAATATAAAGTGAAACTAAGGTGAACAGATATGGTTTTTATATGTAAAAGAAACAAGCAAACATTTGCTGACGCTATTGCACAGATAATATAATATTTAAGTAAAATTTAATGTGGGTCCTTTTAAATTGCCAGTGATTGATACATTTCTGCAGTGTGGGATATGCATTTTTGTGTGGTGTGAGGCACATACTCTTTCAGCTTCAAAGTTTGAGAGCCACTGCAATATGTAAAAGACGTGTAAATTTAAATTTACTCCATGTACACCATTTAAGCATAAATGCATTTGTTTGACTTGATTAAAAGCATTCCTATATTGACAGAAATACTTACTAAACCAATTAAATATGAGAGGGTGCATGGCATATCAGAAAAAACAGCATAAATGCTTTTTTAATGATATACTGGGTTGTGTGAAGGCTTTCCTAAGGAGTCGTAAGTTTGATGTCCTGCAAATTGAAATTACCAGACAATTTTACCTCACAACCTTTAATACTCAAAAACTGTAGCACATCTCAGATATGGAATTATAAATCTAAATATCTACTGTTACATTAGTATGCAAGCTGTCTACTGTATCGTGGGTTTATACAATCTCCTACCCTTGATGAAAAATACAGTAACAGATGAGGTCACTGAGGAAAGGCATTTTTATTCTGTACAGATAACTGTATAGGTCAGTAAAAACATAGGCAAATAACAATTTATTACAAACTGATTAATTTCAACATCACAAACATTTAGCAACATATATATTAGTCATAGTTGTCCTGATTTAGATGTTTAAATATACAGCACATAACCCTAAGCTAACCCAAGGCTGTACATCCTAAAAGTATTATCACCTAGGAGCTTGTGCAATCTGTGGAAAAATACAAGTATAAAGCTGAGAGCTGACATTTCCAATAATACAGAGCCAGTTTAAGACACTTCTGTTAACCTTTTCTTCAGTGGTTACATATAAACTGGGTGTAACTGTGAAGAGCACTCAGGTGTCCTAACAGTCATACGGTTTCCATAACAGCTGCCATCTCCTTAAACTGTTTGTGAAAGTTCTGCAGAGGAGAAGAAAAGGAAGTCACAAATGAATATCACCAGCAGCAGAACATTCACTTAAAAAAAAACAAAAAACAAACCTGGAACTGTGGGACGGTCATCTCAAAAGACCTCTGACAGATCTGTCCAGAGGGCTCAACAATTTTCAGTAGCACACACACATATGGAGAGTTGAGAGATCGACAAGTGTCTGCACTCACTGCCATGCCCAGCTTCCACTGCATATCCACCAACTAGAACAAAGAAAACATGTTACATGAGCTTTGACAAATATGTTCAGCTGGTTGGAATATATATATTAAAAAACCAAGAATGCTGTACTGCACTGAACTTAAACTTAAACTAAGAAATACCTGGCCAATGCTGAGCATGGCCTGGGCCTCCTGCTGAGTATAGACTAAGGGACCATGTTCACTCCACAACCTGTGCAACAACTGAAGAGAAGCTTTGGGCCACCTGTTAGTGTCTTCTTCCAGTTTTGACACAAGTTCATCCCCAGAGATGTTGCTCTTCCCAGCTGACCTGGCAACAGAAACCACTGCTATTACACCCAGCATGCTTCTTCATGTATGATTTGGCCTTTAACAGGCTATATAAGAAATAAAAGTGTGAACCATGGAAGAACCAGTTACCAAATTCACACACTGCATTCAGACATTTTTTTTTAAATGGGAAAGATACCGGAATGTTAACAAGAGAAATCTGATCATGTCCTGCAGAGCTTCATGATCAAGTCTCACTCCAGCTCTCTGAAACCTCTGCCCACAAGAAGAAAAAAAAAACAAACACAAAACTGCCTTGAAAGAGGAATTTGGCAAGATAGGGTATTACAAATCGAAAATATTCCAAAGAAATAATGACTCACATCAGAAATTTCAGCTGAATCTACTCCTCTCCTCTGCCCTTGAAGATAAGTCAGAATGTGCTGACACTGTGAGATTACAAGATTAGTTATCAGAGCGGCAGCATAACCTCTACGGCAACAACACCACATCCTATGTGACTAGTTCAGAGTGGCTGCTACTAACCCTAAAATTAGTTATGTTTTGATCCACAACAACCTCCTCCTGTAGCAAATTATGAGCAGATGTTTAAAGTTGCAAAATTGTTTAAATTAATGTAGTTTCAGAAATTCACTATGCGCCAGTGGCAAGGAAATGAATACAATAGGCCAATAAGAATAAGATAAAAGACTTGTATCATTCACTTAAACCAGGCATCACTGGACAAAAAAAATGGACAACCTTTCAGTGTAATCAAATTCAAGTGGTCTGTGTGACCTACACTCCTGCATGTCCTCCAAGCTCTTGAAAACTAACTTCTTACACTGACTTTGCACTTTCGATACCAGTTCAAGAAAAATTTTCAAGGATATTGGAGGCTGTGGCATAAAGGGTTAAAAAGAGGACTTTCACATAACAAATATCCTGCAAAAATCAGAAAGTCAACAATCCCTTCATTAGCCTTTATAAGCCACCTGCACGTTGATGCTCCAGCAGTAGGAGGGATTCAGAACAGACAGGGGCGAGCTGCAGGAGGAGGGCTGCTTCTACACATTTGCCACCTGTAGCTTTGAACATTAAAGACTGTTTGCTTAGCTGTCTAACTGCTACAACTTTCTTAGCCTGTATAGGGAAGTATACAACAAAAGACTGAATATACTCACCACTTCAGCTAACTGATCTGGAGAAAGCCTGCATATGTTGTCCACAACTTTGTTGATGCCTGAAATACAGAAGTCAAGCAATTCATTTCTCACAAGTTATCCACTGGCATCATGGGAGTCTGATTACAATAACTGAAGCTTCTCCTTGCCACAGCTGTAAATATATTTATATTTACAGAGTTGTACAAGTAAATAACAGTGTCACACACACCCTTTTTTTGCAGGTTGCAAAGTAAAGGAGTTAGGAAATGGTAGGCAGTGGACAAATCCACTTACAAATTTACTGTTTTACATTAGTAGGGAGGAGGTGGAAGAGAGCCTGGAGAGGTGGGGGTATGCACTGGAGAGAAGAAGAATGAAAGTCAGTAGAAGAAAGACAGAGTACATGTGCATAAATGAGAGGGAGGCAGGTGGAACGGTGAAGATGGATGAGTTTAAATATTTGGGCTCAACCATCCAAAGCAACAGACAGAGCACAAGAGAGGTGAAGAAGAGAGTGCAGGCAGGCTGGAGACGAGTGTCAGGGGTGCTTTGTGACAGAAGGATAGCAGCAAGAGTGAAAGTGAAGGTGTACAAGACTGTAGTGAGGCCTGCTATGATGTATGGTTTGGAGACGGTGGCACTGAAAAAAAGACAAAAATCTTATCTTATCTTGTCTTAATAGGATACCACTATTGCAACATGTCAGTTTGTGAAATCTCTTCCCTCCTAGATATTCCATAATCAACTGTAAGTCGTATCATTGCAAAATGGAAGCATTTAGGAGCCACAGCAACTCAGCCAGAAAGTGACAGACCGTGTAAAGTTAAAGAGTGGAGTCACTAAGATGTGTGAAAGTTGCTAGTGCTCCTCTGGCATTAACATCAGCACAAAAACTGCACCGGGGACTTCATGGTGTGGATTTCCATGGCGGAGCAGCTGCTTGCAAACCTTACATCACCAGGCACGATGCTAAGTGTTGCCTGGAGTGGTGTAAAGAACACTGCCACTGGACTCTGTAGTAGTGGAAACATGTTCTGTGCAGTAACAGAAATATGCTTGTATTTGTTTGCTTTGTTACTTGCCTGACTGCATTGTGACAACTGTAAAATTTGCTATGGGGTTGTTTTTCTAGGCTTGGTTTAGGCCCTTTAGTTCCAGTGAAGAGAAGTCTTAATTTGTCAGCTTACCAAGACATTTTGGGCAATTCTATGACTCCAAGAAGAGTTTGAGGAAGGCTTTTTCCGTGTCCAGCATGACTGCAATCCAGTGCCTAAAGCAAAGTCCATAAAGGCATGGTTGGAGGAGTTTGAAATGGAAGAAATTAACTCTCAGAATAAGAATCAGAATAATTTATTGATTATTGGGGCGAAATGGCTTACATTACAGACACTCTGCTAATTATGCATAAATATGAATATAAAGATAGCAATACAGTTGAGATTAGATATCTAAAAATCCAATATTCAGAGAAACATTTATGATGAATTCAAATGGTGATTATGTTTCAGGCTCTCTTATCCAACATCAGTGTTTGATCTCAAAATTGCTCGTCTTTGTTAATGTGCAAAAATTCCCACAGTCACACTCCAAAATCTTGAAAAAAGCCTTTCCAAAAGAGTGGAAGCTGTAAAGGGGGGGATTATTTACTTTTGGAGTTCCTCAAAATGAATTGCCAGAAAAAATGTGCACATGTACACACAAAAAATAAAAATGTACCAACCAAGCAGACACACTGGTTCACACACACACAGTGATGCCATCCCCACCAGAGTACATGCCAACCCTGTT
>VUQH01042010.1:42091-53909 GCA_015106775.1 Etroplus canarensis | reverse complement strand
ACAAGAGTCCCCCTCACACTCACCCACACACACAAACCCAGGACTGCTGGACTGTAAACCCTCTCTCTCTCTCTCTCTCTCTCTCTCTCTCTCTCTCTCTCTTACACACACACACACACACACACACACACAATCTGCACTACCTCAGTTGCTGCTATGGCACTTTCTTTCTTTCGGCGCTAGTGTCTTGTTCTTGTGTTTTCTTCTTTTTGCCTTTCTTGTGTACTGTTTCTGCATTGTAGGGTGTCCTTGGCATTGTTTACATTGCATTGCATTGTTGCAACTGTTGCACATGTTGCACACATTGCACTTTATTTATTTATTTATTTATTTATCTCTTTTAAAAAAAAAAAAGAAAAAAAAAATCTTTTAAACTTAAATTTTTCTAACTGTAGAAATAAAAACTAGTCCTGTCTCTGTCACATGTTTACATGTTTATATGTTGCACCAGGTCCTGGAGAAACATTATTTCATTTCACTATGTTCTGCACCAGCTATATGTAGTCGAAATGACAATAAAGCTCTTGAATCTTGAATCTTCAGAGTTGTCTCTGTACTGTTGTTGGTGACTTGTGCCTAATTAGCAGGAGTGTATCTGTGTGTTGAACGTGCATCTTGCTAATAACTTTAGCAGGGGTTAGCTGATAACTGAGTGCTCCCAACTTTAAAGTAAAGAGGGCAGATCATAAGTGAGTCATGTCACAGTGCTTATGTCCATATATACTATATATGGAACAGTCTATGACAGGGTCTCTCAGTAGTTTCTACTGGTGGACTTCAGTCTCAAACCCACTCCTACAGAAGATGTAACAGAAAAGAATTAAATAAATAGTTTCAGTTTAAAAAAAAGGTTAATGGACTGTTTACTTTAACCCATTTTTCTACTGTTATAGACAATTAAAGCACTACAAACTAAGTTACTTTACACACTCACACAACATGTTTATTCTACAGGGGTTTTTCCCCTCACATAAAAAACACTATATGTCAAGGCAATTTTTGGGGGGGTTTATTATCTTCAGGAACCAGGTATTGAACCAAGGCCTTACAATAAAAGCCATCCCTAAAAGCTATTTAGTTTCCCATCAGGTTTGTAATAATTTTTGATCACACATTACTGAAAAAGGAGGTGTATTTTTGGGGACTATTTTCAGCCGTGAATTTAATGCTCCAGTAAAGTTTTACGGCTAGAAGACAGCGTATCCAGGCTTGACTCAAAATACAGCAGAGTGCCAGTTCTCATGCCAGCAAAGAAACATGGCACCTAGTGCAACAATAGAACAATGGAAGTTTATTAGATATATTGGGCTTTGGTTACACAGGAAATAATTGTTACAAGGATCAGTGCAATAATTATCGAGGTCATTTTGTGAGTTTTTGTTGACATTTAGAAAAATACCAAAGTTCAAACTGAGGTTGAAGAAACACATTCCCCCTGGCTTATGAGAGAACAACTGAATAAACAGACTGAATGCACTGTGTGTGTAAACAATCAAGTAAAAAAAAAAATCAAAGAAAAGAGGAAGTAAGAAATGTGGAAGCATTTGTGTTCATTATCACTGCTGCACTGTTCTGCTGACAAGAAACATGCTCTCTGCTAAAGAACACAGGGAACATTAAATTAGAAAAACACAGTCTGTTTCCTCAACAACCCTCAAAACACTGCAACTGCACTGCAACAGTTTACCGTCTATGCCTGACCCCACAATCAAAACTAATCACTCTGTACTTATCACTGGAATGTAGACAACGAGACTACTTAAAAATATCCTGGCTTATTTTGAAACGTGATCAAAAATTCTATTCTGGTCTGAGAAAAGAATGAGTACGTGATTTTTAGAGAGAGACAAACAGAAAGTGAGGGAGAAGAATTCATGCAGCAGAGCAGAAATTTCTAAAAGAGTTTGTAACAGACGTGGTAATCCTGTGCGGAATGCTGAGGAAGAAAATCTTTCCTACTGTATCTCAGGATGAAAAAAGAGAGACGGAAGTTATGGGTTACTCAGCTACATGGCTGTCATGCCCCCTTTCCCTTACATGATGATGCTTCCTGCCACCAAACAAGGTAATGGAAAATGAAAAACAAACATCGTAAGCTGCAATGTCAAATTTAAGCTCAGATGTTTTTGCAGATCAAAAGGAACCATAAAACCCTTCATCACTGAAGTGGAACTTTTGGCATATGGTGATTTATGTGCTAGGCATGTACTTCTAAAAAGTTTTATTGCCCTGTAATACAGTAATAAAAATAGGAAAATTGTAGCGGATTTAGATTTGCCGCTAATAAGCATTAAAGTTATGCTGAAGTGGAAAAACTGTGATGCAAACATGTGCATGCAGATAAAATCTACATCCACTGTTACACAGATGTTTAAATGTTTGTAATGCAGTTTCTGCACGGTATCTCCATTTCCTCTTGAGGTCAACCAAGGTTTGGCCACTGCAACCACAGACTAAAGGCCACCCTATACCACCAAAGGAGGAGCACGTTAGGTAGAGACGCACACTGGAGATGCATGTAGTAATTAATTTTTTTTAATAACTATTTCTCAAAGGCAGTTGCTCCTAAACACTTTTAAACAAAGTTTTTAACAGAGCAGTGAACAAATAATATTTCAAACAAAGATAAAAAAGAATTAGAAATTATAACTCAATTATGGCTTTCATAGAAATTTTATTATATGAGTCATCAGGGTGTATTGCTACAGGGCAAGCATTTCTGCAAGAGCAAAAGATATGGTAATGTGCAAAGTCTCAGGTCACCTCCTATTTTTTTTATATTTTGCTTCCAAGGAGCCAGACTATCTAGTAATTGTAAAAGTGGTCTTGAACAGTAGTTCTCTAGGCTTTCAGAAGGTCTTTAACAGTTTTCTTTGGATATTAGCTGCTTTTTCACTCACTTTCAGTTCAGTCCTTGTACCTGACCTTCCTTAAAAAAACATGATGAAACTGGACAGGTGGACAAAGGAACAAGTGGCAGGCCTAAAACACTATTTACAAGCAGATGAAAAGTGTCTGAAAGTCATGTCTTTAAGAAACATAGGGAAAACCGCACAGTCCTAATACAGGACCTGAAAGATGCATCTGGCCCTTCAATTGATCCATGACTCATCAGAAATGGTCTCAGTGGAAGGATGGCTATTAGGAAGTCATTCTTAAGAAGGGAAACAAGGAAAAAGGCTAAGGTATACCAAATTACACAAGAACTGGACTGAAAATCAGTATTAGCAGGTCTTATAGAATGATAAATCTAAATTTGAAAATTTTGGTTCTAATCTTATCCAATATGTATGGAGGAGGTCAGGAGAGAGGTACAACAGTGAGTTTCTACAGCCATCTTTAAAACATGGTGGTGGCTCTGTCATTGTTTGGGGTTGCGTTTCAAACAATGGTGCTGGTGAGGGAAAAATAAATGCAGAGAAGTACAGTCAGATTTTGATCCACCATGCAATACCTCATTGTTTCATACACAAGCTTACCTGGATTGGAAAACACACAATAAAACACTATCAGCCATAGGCTGACCTCTTCAGAGCCCAGACCTTAACATTACTGAAGCAGTGTGGGATCCTTTTGACAGAGAATGAAACAAAAGGCAGCCAATAACCAAAGAAGAACTTTGGAATGTCCTTCAAGAAGCCTGGAGAACTATTCCTAAAGACTACTTATAGAAATGACAAGAAAGTTTGACTAAGAGAGTTCAGACTGTAATGAAGAATAAAATTGCTCATACCAAATACTGGTTTTTAAGCTCAATGGAAGGCTACAAACTGTGTTTTGACCTTATGTGCTGTATTTCCATTTATGTTTGCACATTTCAATAAGTTGCTGCACATATTTCTTATTTTCCTTGCAAAATATAATGAAATGAGGGGTGGCCCAAACTTTTGTACAGTTCCGTAAGTGTTGGTATGCTTAGTTCCCTTTTTGTGAAGTCGCTACTGTATGCGTGCAGGGTCCTTGATTTCTGAAACAGATACTTCCCATGCTCAGATCTGGTTTAAAATTAAAATTAAAAACAAAAAACAAAACAAAACAAAACAAAAAAAAAACAAGACAGTAATAGACACAGTGTTCAGCTTTATCTTCTAAATGGGAGCCAACAAACCAGTGGGGGGCGCTGTGATAGCTACATCCACCTTTTATATTTATTCATGCAGTCTGCTTGACACAAAGCTGCAACTAGCAGTTTGCCTTTGCTTTGTGCATTTAAATACCCTACTTTCACAGACTGCGCATGACGTTTGTGTGTAACTACCCAAATGGCCACTAATTAGGATTGGTTCGTGCTGAAGATGGCAGATACTGAAAAAACAAACAAACAAAAAAAAAACCCCACACACTAAGTGGGATGCTCAGTTCAGCTTCAGATATTCACAGGTGAAAAAACTGAAACTTAGAACTTGCTGTGTCAGCACTTATGAAGCTGGGCACATACTTGTGTGAATTCCAGTGTGAGAGCTTAATCCTTCCTGGAGTGTCCCACTTGAGAAAAAGAAACACAAAACCTGTTAATCTGAGCTGCTTCGTTGACTCTTTAGGAAGTACAGAACAATGCTCCTCATACTGATTTACGCATATATCCCTCAGGCCATGAAGCAGTCACTTTAAAGTCCCACCTCCCTCAGTGTTATGAGAATTTGCTAAGCACAAGGCTTTGTGTGGATCAGTGTTTCTTTAGAGAATGCAGACAAGAACAAATGTAAAGTAAAACCAGGACATATAGACAAACAGTATGCCAGCATCTGAAGCTCCACAGCTCTGCTACCAGATCCAGTGCGAGACAGTGAATGTGATTAATCACATGCTGAGGTCTCGGCTCTACCACTTGTGGAGAAAACTATCATGGTTAGAGTAGCCCGCAGGCAGCATAACTGTGGACACCGGTGGCTATGTTAGTGGACGGGAATGTGGGCTGCACAGCGGCATGGCAACCCTCAGATGTTATGCTGTTTGCTAACAGGTGTGAGCGGATCAAACAGCAGCCACAAAGGACTCACCCACAGATGGAGAAAACACCCCGTCACCACCAAAGGGAGTTTCTGCTTCTATATGTGGATATAATAAATGACGAACAAGAATGAGGGTACATGTGTCTAATGCTGTCTGAGAGATGTTAGAGATGAATGTGAGGGGAGCAGTTTAAATCACAGGGTAATATAACAATCTGCTCATTTAGAGAATGGCAGCCCCTCATTTCCCCCATCTGACTTGAGGCCTTTAAAATTAGGTGGTAGGCTCACGCACATGGACACACACACGAACACACACATTCCCTAACTGCATTAACAAAGCTGCACACAACCCAAATCAAATTGCACATCTTGACAATTTGCCAATGACACAAGCACACAGCTTTAACCTACTTTTCACATAAATTACTTTGTGAATGACACATTATGGCTTTTCATATCTCACATTTTTCCCTTTCTTATTTAAAACTGTACCAGACATTGGCTGACTCATACCTGCAGTGTTAAATAGGACATATAAACTTTGATCACGGCAAAAGGGAAAAAAACTGGTAAAACTTGTTTTTTCTTTGATATTGTTCCTTTCGAGTTGTGCTTCATTTTTCTGTCAAGTACTATTAGCTGAACTGTCAGACATGCTGAATTTGACTTTGATCCTTTGTAATTACAGTTTGTAAGTGTGTTTTAATGTTTGTGAATGTGCTATAATCACAGTGTTTCAAGGTTTTGGGGCAGAAATCTTTAGAGGCACACAGAATTATTACACCAATTCCAGACAAAGTCAAAATTACAACTCTGCACGCAATGCAACATGAACCGTCTCCTTCATATGGGCTGATGAGGGGGAGTGGGGGCAAGGAGTGTGTGCTGTATAGAGAATATTACAGTGGGGATGTTGAACAACCCCTCCTTTTCTACATCAGTCTTACTGTGGCTGTCTGGCTGAATGCATCTGCAGCATGTTAGCTCTTCTGTCTTATGAATTTCTCAGTAGTTACATAACTACATCTCAGCGGTGCTTATGCACATGAAAAACATTCTTCTTGGAACGACTGAATACACATGTACACAAGTCTGCTGATTACAGTTGTTGAATATTTCATGAGTTTTGCAAACACCGAGGTGGACATCAAATATGGATTATGCAGTCCAGCCAGAACAATTACAGTTTGTCAGATGTTACAGTGTGAAAAATTAAAAGCCAGGGTGAACACACATTGGACATTTTATCTTATGAAGTTCTTAAGGCAGAGTCAAATTGGAGCAACATTACTACTCTTTTGTTGTTTTGTTTGTGATTACCTGGTGTAGCTAGGTCCAGTTTAGGCTTTGGACTCCACTAACTTCAAAGAATCAGCTACCTGTGTGTGATAATGATGCTAAAAAAGCAGTGACACTGAACAAAAAAAAGTAAAGTAGAAGGGCATAAAGACAAAATAATGAGGCGAAAGATGCTAAAAAGCTGAAGGGGGCTCTGGAGTTGGGTAGTAATTATTTTATGGTATTACATTTTTATTTTTAATCCACTTTTATATTTAAAAAAATGGAATGGAACAGCTTTAAAGGAACATACCATATTTTTAGAATTTAGCCCATGCATAAAATATTGTCAGATTATATAAAAACATCATCAAACATAATCTGACAATATTTTATCAATGTAAACTTCTTGCTACTATGCATAGGCATCCATTGGTTTTCCCTAATATCTCTAAAACTGTACAACATGCAGTAAGCGTGACCAAATCCAAACAAACTAAATATGGGGCAAACACTGTGTTTGCGTGTGGCAAAGTGGGACAGGTTAGCAATGCTGGGAGGTAGTCTGGAATGTTTAAAAATAAAAATACAATAAACTATGCAGATCAGCAAATTGGCATCTAGCAAGTGAATTCCAAATATATTATATTTTAATGCAACACTTCTAACTCTCTTGGAAAGTAATTACATAATGCTAAAAGGTAGCTTGAGTTTTTTTTTCATTGACTCATGGCTCAGCCATTATATACTTGTGCATTCTCTTTTATTTCATTGTTATTTCAGCTGCTGTTCTGTCTGGTAACTACCTTTGGGTTTTAGCAGGGATGCATCCATACACTGGCATGCCTTTTTTGAGCAATATATAACATGGCAATTTTTAGCCAATAAATACGTGAGTTCAATCATCCAAAGAAAAAGACAGAGCACAAGAGAGGTGAAGACGACAGTGCAGGCAGGGTGGAGTGGGTGGAGACGAGTGTCAGGGGTGCTTTGTGACAGAAGGTTAGCAGCAAGAGTGAAAGGGAAGGTTGACAAGACTGTAGTGAGGCCTGCCATGATGTACCGTCTGCAGACACTGGTACTGACGAAAAGACAGGAGGCAGAGCTGGAGGTGGCAGAACTGAAGTTGTTGAGATGGCTGGACGGGATTAGAAATGAATACATCAGAGGGACAGTGCAAGTTGAGAAGTTTGGAGATAAAGTCAGAGAAGCAAGGCTGAGATGGTTTGGACAGGTTCAGAGGAGGGATAGTGGATAAACTGGACAAAGAATGTTGAAGATGGAGCTTCAAGGCAGGAGGAGAAGAGGAAGACCACAGAGAAGGTTCATGGACATAGTGAAGGAGGACATGTAGAAGGTTGGTGTGAGGGAAGAGGATGCAAGGGACTGGGTGAGATGGAGGTAGATGATCTGCTGTGGCGACCCTTAACGGGGACCGTCAAAAGAAGATGATACACACACACACACACCATATTTTTGCTTATGCGAAATTGGAAAATGACTCTACCAAATGAGACAATAAGTATGGCTCAGTAGCGGTAGTATTTTCCAACATATTTCAATACATGCACCAAGATTCAGAAAGCTTGTAATTTTTTGGTCAACTGTAACAGTGGATAATTGGCATAGCATGAGTGCCTTCATTTGACTGCAAAAAAAGGTCTTTCCTGCTTTCTTTACATGTATCGTGTGAAAGTCAGGCTTTAGAAAAGTGCGTGCCCTGCAGACACCAGGCAAAACGTGGGACATTGTCTCAACATGGGGACAAGGGGTAAAAAGGGGTAAAAATGCTGTGCAGTTGCACATAAACAGGGACATCTGGTTACCCTACATGCAATCAGCAATGCACACCACACTGTATAGAACAAATGTTGTGTAGTTAAGGAGATAATACTTGCAAAAACAATGGGTGCAAAGTTGCAGAAAAAAGCCCTGAAAACTGTATGTGCTCTGAGGGTATCTGAGCTCATAAAGTATGTCACAAGGTGCTTATCTGGCCAGTTTGCAGGATTTATGTTTCTGCGGGTAAGAAGTTAGTTGACATAAGCAGTCCTCCATAAAGGCTCAAAAAGTTACTTGCAATGAATAACCACAGTATAGTTCACTAAAGCTCAGGGTCTCTTTCTTTTGTGTGCACTAAAGCGTTTAAGTATGTGGGATATCTGTGCATACACAAGCATGCATGTGTACTTGAGAATTACTTTTTGCTATTCAAAACAACTGGAATTTAATTAACAATAAACATGAGGGATTTGATTGCAGGAGCCAAAGGTATTAATCATGCAGCTGGCTGGCCACGAAAGCATTATGTAACAAAGAAAAAACACTTTACACCTCATTATACAAAAACTCCTATCTAAGTATGAAAGAATTATGTGACGGTGCTGAATCCAGCTTTGAATTTAAAAAATGAAACTCAGACTCTAATATTACAATCACAAAGTCACTGTGCAGAGAAACTTTCTTTAAGTAAAGGCCTTTAGGAAAAACATCTCCTCCAGTGGGTCAGGCACTGAACCCAACAGAGCCTGCTGTGCAATCATACCTGCATGTGTGTGAAAGAATGTCATTAGCACTGTGATGACTGAGTGCGTGCATGTGCCAAACCAGGACAGAGTGGTTTTAAAAAAAAATTTATTAAAATATGTTGTGGTTGTGTGCACACTATTCAGCAGAAGTGTGAATGTGTGTGCCTGTGTGTGTGCCATAGCTGGTAAGATACAGTTTTCAACACTCCTCAATTCTAGATCATTCCTGAGGCCGGGCGTCAGTGGCTGCAGACATCAGGCCATTCCACAGAAAAAGTGCTCACAGTGTTTCCTTTTCTAATCTCTCAGCAAAAGCTGGCAACTTGTGAGCTCCTCCAAACTGCTGACAAAGACTCTGACTGTAGAATGGGCAATGAGATTACATGTCTCGTTTAAAAAAGTGACTGTCTACAGGCACGCCACGAGGCACTTGTGCTGAGTTGGACAGCTCCTGCTCCTGTAGACAGAGGCAAAGACACTCATTAACCTCCTTAAACACAACCTCTTGTTTGGGATGCATAGGCTGTAACAGGTCTAATTTGAGCACAATGAAGTATAAAGTACAGAAAAGTTAAATGTAAGGTACCCATATATGAACTAAGGACCTCAGAGGTTAAGGCACACTGCAGACAAAAGTTGGGTTAGTGTGTCCCCTAGAGGACAACAGCAGCAGTGCAGAGAGTGAACTAGATACAGGTATAATACATGGTGCAGTTAGAATATAGCTTAATGAACAGTATCTATAAGGTTGCAGAACTATATGTCTATGTCTATCAGTAGTCTAAACGCTATAAAACTTTATGACACTGCAGAACCCCTATAAAGGTAATGGGCTTTCCTATGAGCCAAGTAAACATTTTTTAATTAACAAGAGAGCCCTCTTTTGGTCAAAGGCAGTACATAACAAAGACAGTCTGATTTGCAACTGTTAAACAGTCATAAAACTGTAGCTTAGACTACAGAAGCCATTAGTCATGAGGGCAAACTCTGAAATGTGGGGAAAGGTGCTTTTGAAAACAGGCTCTGTGAAATGGATATCGTGCAGAATCATCTAATAAAGCCCAACTAAGTTTCTTTAAATCTGAAAAAAATGTGTTTTTTGCTACTTAATGGCAGCAGAGCAAGCAACAGTAACACTGCGTATTTACACATCAAGTAGTTAGGGAGCCATATTACGTTTTATTTGACAACAAATTTCTGGCCACTTGGCCTGACCTGACTGTATAATCAATATTCACTATTTTTTTAGTAATGTTTTTGTCTCAAAAACTCCTATGGGGAATACTTGGCAGTTAATGTTACTTTTCTTTAGATTTTATTTATGTAGCTGCCTGCTGCAGCCAAAACAATACTAGCATTGAACACTGAGAGCTAACCAGCCGAGTTTATTGCTCCCTGGAAAGCTCTAATAAAACAAGGTTCACTGGTTTGTCAGGTTATGCCTAAAGAAACAATGCAAATAAAGTTGGCTCTATAAAAACAACATCATTTTGATTTTGAAAGTCATGAAATTTTATTGCAGCCAATACATGACAGGATCAAATGATACACTGTTTAAAAGTATTGGGCAACTGTTCTTACTGAATCACTGGATTCAGGTGATTCATTCAGTCCCATTGGCACAGGTGTATAAATCAAGCACCTAGCCATGCAGTCTACCTCTACAAATATTTGTGAAAGAATGGGGGTTCTAAAGAGCTCACTGAATTCAAGCATGGTACTGTAACAGGATGTCACCCAACAACCACTCAGTTTGTAAAATTTCTTCCCTCCTAGATATTTAACGATCGACTATATGTGGTATTATCAAAAAGAACTAAGAACTAATAACTGCAGCAACTCAGCCACGAAGTGACAAACGATGTAAAGTTGTGTGGGGTAGCAGAGTGCTGAGGCACATAGTTGGTAAAAGTCACCAGTGTTTTGCTGACTCAATCACTGCAGAGTGCCAAAACTCCTCTGGCATTAACATCAGCACAATAACTGGGCTCTGCTTCATGGAATCGGTTTCCATAGCCAAGCAGCTGCATACAAACCTCACATTATCAACCACAATGCCAAGCATCAAATTGAGAAGTGTAAAGCATGCAGCCACTGGACTCTGGAGGAAATGTGTTTTGTGTAGTGATGAATGACATTTCTCTATTCGGCAGTCTGATGGACAAGTCTGGGTGTGGTGAATGTCAGGAGACATCTGCCTGACTGCAATGTGGCAACTGTAAAGTTTGGCAGAGCAGGGATAATGCTATGAGGCTGTTTTTCTGGAGCTGGACCCCTTAGTTCCACTGAAGGAAAATCTTAATACTTCAGCTTTCCAAAATGCTTTGGACAATTTGTAGGAACAGTCTGAGGAAGGCCCGTTTCTGTTCCAGCATGACTGTGTCCCAGAGCACAAAGCAAGGTCAATAACGGCACAGTTAGATTAGTTTGGTGTGAAAGAACTTGACTGGCCCACACAGAGCCCTGACCTCAACCCCATCAAACACTTTTGTGATAAACTAGAATGGAGACTGCGAGCCAGGTCCTCCAGCCCAACATCACAAACTCCACAAAAAGGTCTTCTGGATGAATTGGAAAAATGTCCCACAAACACACACCAAAAACTTTCAGAAAGCTTTCTCAGAAGAGTAGAAGCTGTTTTAGCTGGAAAGAGGGGACCAAATCCATTTTAACTTCTGTGGATTTAGAGTGGAATATCATAAAAGCTCCTGTTGATGCACCGTAAAGGCGGTCCAGTGCTTTTGTCCATACAGTGTATGACTTAAATAGATGCAATGTCATCTTTAAAAAATGCTGCGGAAACACCTGCAGTGATGTCATCATTATGTGTTTCTGTCTTAGCCTGTGAATTCAACAAAGCTGTGGTTTGTTTTTTGTTCCAACCCTCCTCTTTGAGATCTGAACATGTAACTTATAATTTTGTTGTTTCAGGATCAATGAGTCCACCAGTTGAGTATCCTTAACATTTTCTGGAGCAGAACATTTACTTCAGCAACAGAATGTCAGAGGGATCTGAATGTCTAAAGAAAAGGGGGGGGGGGGGGGCAGCAAAAAGGT